>JAECUM010005054.1:0-105568 GCA_016617855.1 Megalonaias nervosa | reverse complement strand
TAGCTCTAGGGGTGTGAAGTCCTCTCAAGAGGTATCTTCGTCGTCTTTTTCTGCCTTGTCCTTGCTGTGGCGTCAGGGAAGCAGGAATGCCTGACTCGACATTGCCCAGGGCATTTATAGGAGTTTCTTGACGGCCCAGAATGTCTTTACCTGTTTCAAGCAAGACATTTTTGCCTGCTGTCAAGAAAGCTTCTTTTGGGTTTTGTTTGTCAATGATTACATTTTGGACAAATTCTTTACCTTGTGTCAACATGGCATCTTTCAAAGCGTGCAATCCCCATGTCACCATTGGTTTCAAAACGGGAGCCACCGAACGAAAGGCTGATTTTAGCATATCTCCTAAACCATGTCCTCGCTGTCGAGCGACTCCGTGGTACACAGGATACATGACTGACAAAAGGTTAGAGTAATCGTTTTCGAAAATGGAGTTTCACTGTGACTTTCCCTTTGGTGAATGGAATATTTTGTCCCAGATCTCCTTTTATAGTAATGTTGACAGTGTCGAAATATGACTTACTGACAGGCAAATAGTGAGGATTTACACATTCGCGGTGAATGTGATAGGTGTTTCCACCTTCCTCGTCAGCATTCATGGCAGAATCCACTTTGAAAGGAATGACATGCAGTAATGGTACAGAGGTGTGTCCCACCACGTTGTACTCTGCCACATTGGAGTACACAAAAATCAAATTCAGTCCTTGGTTATTTCTACAGGGAATTTAAAATATTTCCCAAAATCTGAGTTACCGGTCACGGCTGGTATTTCGTTTGCAGTCTTGATCAACTTGGGGTGTCCACCCAAAATGTCATACAATTCTGGACAAAATGTAATGGCCAATACTTTGTCCTCTGAAAATTTGATTAGTAGGCGACGAGATATTTTGTGGTATTCGATCGTGACACTTTTTCTGGTTTTCTCCAAGACTTTACCAAACGCGTTATTGAACCTGTCAGCAATAGCGTTCACCAAATGTTGACCACTAAAATAATAGCCTGAGAGAATTTTCAACTGATAAGTGGTTCATTTAATTTTGGGGTCTTGTGATTTCATAGAGTCAGCTACACTGCTACGTTCATCCAAGGCTTGTTGCACTTGCTTGTCATAAACTTCTACCATAAAAGTGTTTTGATTTTCGATGATGTTTTTGATTTGTGTAGGGTGAATCATTTCCACCAAAGCCACTTCCCAATGGGCTTCGTGATCCAATTGGATGGCCTGAGGTAATTTGGCAGTTTAACAGCACAAAGTGTTATTGGAAAACACCTCCATGGAACTGTCACTGGGTAACATTAAGTAAAATTGGTTGTTCATAATTCCACAGTTCTAGTGTCCGAGGAGTCGCTGGAAGTCAGAGGAGTGTATAAAAGAGGATGGTTAGGGTGACTGTTGGAAGGGGGACTAACGTTGGGCGCAAGGCTCCCGTTGTTGTTGTTCCTGTTAGAGGTATATTTCAGAGACGGATTGGGAAGAAGGTAACCAATGCAACTGCTAAGTAAGATGCTGCACAATTGTTTGTCTCCTTGTTGCAAACTCAAATTGGCAATGGCAGCACCGATGACACAATACACCACAAAGATTTGGCAGAAAAAGACGATTTGCGTTTTAGGCACACGTTCTCCACACCACACCTACAAGGGTTGCTTTTGTAGATCTTGCAGAGAAGAACTGGGCGACGGAGTGGTTACTGCAGTAGCTGAGGCTGTGTTGAAGGGCATGATGGTCACTTCTTTTTATAGTCAATGATTTGTGAAGCGTCGATCCAAGAGTCAAAACTGGGCGGATATTCTTTCCAATGTACTTTGACTTCTTTGACACATCGTTTTCCCACTTTTCGAGTTCTTCGATCGAGAATGCTTTAGATCTCGTACACGTCTTCTTTTTTGGTCACACATTGTAACTTGGGTAAGTAAAATGTTCCTTTTAACACTTCCCCGTTCATGTCTTCTAATTTATAGACGGGAGGATGAGGACCATGCACACATTCAGTGACATGAAACAATTCGGTGGTCCAGTTGGGTAAGTAACCTTTGTCGAAAGTGTGTTTGGTTTTGCCAATGCGCACCCAATCTCCTTCTACCAACACTCCACCTTTCTTTGGGACAGTCACCGTTGGGGACGGACCAAACAGGCGTTCGAAGACGGTCACTTCATTGTTGGGAGTCACTTCTTGGGGGGAACATCCGATGCTCCGATGGTAAGATTGGTTGTACGATTGGACGAGGTGTGGCAAGACATCGATGTACTTGAGAGTGTGTTGATGTGTAAAATATTTCCACATGCGTTCTTTCAAGGTGCATTGAAAATGTTCCACGATGCTGACTTTGGTTTTGGGATTCTCGGTGGTGAAAAAATGTATGTCACATTTCTTCAATTCTTTTTGGAAAGCTTGGTTTAGAAATTCGGTGCCTTTGTGAGTTTGCCATCAAAGAGGGCTTGCACTAACTCACTGCTTGATTTGGAAGTCAATGGCACGATCCAAGCAAATTTGGAAAAGACGTCGATGACACAAAACAAATATTTGTAACCACGATTGTAGGTAGCCAAATGAGAGACATCAGCTAAATCAGCTTGCCATTGATGATCGATGCCCTCCACTCAGGTGCGACTTCTGGAAAATTTTCGTCGAATGGGTTTGTGTAAGGTTAGCAACCCCAGTGCAAGGCATATATCCCTTAGAATTGTCCCCGTTTTACATGGTCACTGCACTTTTTCCATATGTTAGTAACTTTCTGTATTAAAGACTGATATAAAATATATATGAAATAAAAGCCAATAAAATTATCTTTCTAAATATGTATTACTTGTTAGTGTTATTTATTTGGATTTACACTTTATCGCAGGTTGAAAAGTAAATTACAGGTAATTTACGCTTCCTGCACAAAATCACTACTGCCTTGACCTGCGTGTAACGTGTGGTTCATTTGGAAAATTATGCGACCGGGTTAATGACCATGAATATTCATGAAAATTTCCAGCCAATCAGAAAATTGAATGATGGTTAGTGCGGAATTTGAAGAATTAAAATATCACAAGCCATGCTGAAGATATAGTGATGCAAATTCAAATGCCGATTGTAGGCGATCCTCAAAGTTTACAAACATTCTTCACACGTCATTAGATTGTACATATTCTCATCTTTAATTTCATGTATAAAACATCTGTCACAAAAGAGATTTAGTGTGCCGGATTTTGCTTTAAAGGTAAGGACTTTTGAGTTTTTGTACTTCGCTGAACATGTACTATGGACGCCATCTTGAATATATTACGATGTTAGTAAACAAACGTTTGTAACCAGTAGTTCAATGCCATATCGATTAGTAAATGTCCATAATATACTGTCTACAACCTGTAGCTAACAAATACATGGTTCTAAATCGAGTTTTATCATATATTCTTTTATTTTAAAAGCGATCGTCTTTTGAGAATTTGTCGAGACGACCGTTCTTCATAACCATGCGATATCGCAGTTAACATCGAATTTATTTTTCTCGTTCAAATCTTTTAAACAATACCAAAAAAAATTCTTTTAAATGATGTGTGAAGAACTACTTTACAGACTAAGATGTGTTTCATCAACAATGAAAACAATTTACAACTCAATTATTTCAACCGAATGGTGACATTTATATTAATGTAGGAAGTAAAATATGAGATTTTCCAATTACCATGACAATAATTAAACTTGAAATTTTATGCATAATCCATGATTAGTAAAGCCGTGGATTTGATACATAGTTACCAGCATTAACTTTATTAAAATTTCTATTTGAATGGTTTTGCTGTGGAGAAAAGAAACATTTTTGATTTAACACCATATATTAACATGTTGCTGTGTGTGTTAGCATACAAAATATTACAAACAAAATTTAAATATTGGTGAGATTTTTCTTGAAATAACTTTCCCTGTTGTAAACGTACATCTTCAATAATGGCAAATGCGAGTCCAGCATGTTGTTTTACATAAAGCTGGAAAGTTTTATGAATTTATCATTAAAAATAACAAAATTACATCAATTTATGTCAAATTTCTTTTTTTTCTGGTGCCATGGATTTATCGCGTGTGACAGTATTATTATAAGGAAAAAGGTGAGCAAATTGATAGAAAATTGGCAACTTTAAAATGTCATCAGCTTACTTCTAGTAGAGATATTTTCAAAATTTAAACTGTTCTATGCTGCTTGAGATAAGAGCTATCATTTAACAGTGTTTTAAAAGCAATTAAATGACAATGAAAAATCAGCTGGGGTTGCTAGTAAGGTGTACGTGGCTTGTTCTTTTAACCAGCGTTGCACTTGAGGTAAATGAACACTTTTCAGTCGAGTTTTGGCAGCACGATACAATTTCTGAGCTCCTCCTTAACCTGCAGGATGGGATGGATCATAGTAAATGCTGGCTAACACCTTCTCCATTTTTTTTTAAATAAGTGATCCACTCTTTGCTGATGGTACTCTGAAGTGGTTTAGAAATGGCTTTACATGTCCGATGTGCCACAGGAGTAGAAGTCGAAGGTAGTTTTTGTGGTGGTGGTGGTGGTAATGGAATGGCTTTGATCTTCTTTTCTTTTTTTACTTCTACTTTCGCTTCTTTCTTTTTCACTTCTGTCGAAGGTGGAGTGGACATCATCTTCTTAACCCAAGCTTTAAGTTCTTCTCATTGCAGTGTAGGGGAAGGGGTCAACAAGGACGCTGCAATCTTACTAGGGATGGGAGCTGCTGACGGTGTTTAAAAGACTTCTCTTGCCTCTACTTTCTCAGGCAACCATGGGGTTGCCTCTGTCTTGACCACTGAAGGTGGTAGTGGTGGTGTTGGTGAACTTTTCATCCAGGCCTTAAAATCTTTCAGAGTGGGTAGAGCTGTTTCGTCTAAAGCTTTCTGGTGAAAGAGTTGCAGTCGTTGCAACAGTTGACCATACCGTTGAGATTTTTCCGTTTCTGACAAATCACTGCGATCCATCAACGATTGCAATTCGTGTTGCAGGGTTCATTTTTCTTGCCAACGATGGTATTCCATCCATTGTTTGTAAGGCACTAAAGCCAGTTTTCGTCCTTCCATCGGATTTCAAGGATCACATCTGAGATCTTTTGACTCCAAAGGTCCCTTTTATCTTCTTGGACCTTTTCATCTTTATCCTCCCAGGATGTTTCCCATTGTTCCCAATAGTCCTTTCAGCAAGGGTCCTCCTATTGTTCCCATTACTCCTTTCAGCAACATGGGCAAAAAGGGCAAAATTCCTCCACGTTGCACCAACATCTTTTTCTTTTGACCAATGAGTATTTTCTTTTGGACCTTTTGGCGAAGAATGTGTCGATGTTTGGCTAAGCATTTTTTCTGGTGTTTAGACAAAGGTATTGTGCCTTTCAAGACATTCAGACAACATTCGCACACGGTATCGAGGACATCTTTGGAGGCACTTTAAATGAGTTTTTTTCGCATGGGTGGAGGAGCTTTGGACAGGACGGACAACATGTCCCAATGTTTGGCTAAACAAGGTGGCAGTCCTTTCCTTTTCTTTCCTTTGGGGATAGAAGAGGAATGTCTTTTTTGGGGTCACATCTTTCTCGGTTGGTTCATTGGATCCATGGCACACAGCAAAAAGTACACTAACGTCGATGACTTGTCAGACGGTCTTTTATCCTTTTTTGGGGACTATCGCTTCATCATAAAGGTGACAATGTGTTTTCCAAAATCGCCAAAGAATCCTCCTCTTTGGTGGCGCCTCTTTTTCTTTGGATGAGTGTGTCTGTTCTGGGGGTGTCGTCTATGTTTGGCTAAGCGTTTTTTCGGATGACAAAACTGTTCTTTTCTTTTTCCTTTCTGGGCAGGAGAACGATGATGACGAAACATCTTTTGGTGCACAACATACATTAAAGTCCATGGCTTCACATGTGTCCTTTTATCTTAATTTTGGCTAGTGGTCATAGATTTAAATAGATTTAAGAGTTTTGATCATGCCTGGTAATAAAAGACTAGTCACCCATCCTCCTTTTTGGCGACTTCTTCTCTTCTTTGAACGATTGTGTCTTTTCTGGGGATGACATCGATGTTTGACTAAGTGTTTTCTTGGATGACGTCTCTGTCTATTTCTTTTTCCTTTTCCTTTTTGGACAGAAGAAGGACGATGGTGACGGTGTGCACTTCTTGGTGGGGCCATCTTTGGGCATTCAGGAGCACAACAACACAAATTTGTATTGTTTGCCTCAGGTCTTTTTATACTGGAATGCGTCGCCACTGATTGTCTTTACGTCGTATCAACTTGATGACAGGCAACACGTCGTGGAGGAGTTCGCAACGGACTAAATTGGGACAGTTCTTCCTTGGACAAATCCAGTAAACTCTGTAACACACCCGTTCTCTCTTAGACTTTGATTTTGGGGGCAGGTACTTTGTGAGCAGCGGCCACTGTCGCTAAATAGGAAGAGGGTGTCACCGCTGGAGGAGAAGTTTTTGGAGACACTCTCTTGTGGGTAGAAGCTGTTTTCTGTGGACTTTTCATTTTCTTTTTCTGAGGCTGTGACCTATTCTTGTCACTGCTGCTCTTTTTCTGTTTCTTCTGGGTATGTTTGGGTGTGGCTTTTCTTCTTGGGGACGACTTTGGGAGCATTAGGATCCCATTTTAAGAGGGAACGAATGATGACACCTCCTAGAGAACTGCTTCCTCCAGGTTTCAAAATGATTTGCTTTTTGGTTTGAGTTTCAATGCGAGGATCGGCTAGCTGCGTCAAGGCTACTTTGTTTCTCTCAAAATAATGTTTGGTTTGATATGGAATCTGAATGATGCCTTGCAGTAATTGACGTGCTGTCACAGTAAACCATCATAAGACTTCTTTGAGACTAGCTTCTAAGACACAAGCACATATTTGTGGATTTTTTTCGCGACTGATGCCATACAAGGCACGAATCAATTTGATGGGAAGATGAGACTGAAGGGACGTCATGTTGACGATGTGTGAGACAGAGCCAAAGTGACCGAGGCTTTTTATAGACTTGTTTTGGTGATTGTCATTGTTATTAAGTCAACGAAGGGGACATGTACACGACAGGCCCTCCATCTTCGCACCAGTGGTGAAACAGATGGGTACGAAATCGCAAATAATCGGGAGTGGTGGGTTTTAAATCCACGAGTAAATAAGCGTGTGAGGTTTGAGTGGCATCGTCATACGCATGAGTCAGCCAAGACATTCCTAACTGTTTGGCTAAGACTTGTAATTGCAGTTTATCTCTAGGGGTTTTAAACAACTCCACATAATCAGCATTGAGACTGATGGTACGATGGGCTTTACTTTGTTGAAACAAATTTTGGGTGATGTAAATGACACTGGCATTACGATGATGCCCTTTGCGCATAAACCAGAGTTTAATTTCTTCTTCGTCTTCTCCTAACACGTCGTCAAAAATAACCAAATGAGTTTGACTAGGGTCAGACACGATCCCGTCGTCCTCGCCAGGAATGCCTTCCACAAAGACGATGGAATTGCCTTGACTTTCTCGCAGAAGGCTGTTTGCCGATTGCCACTCTTTGTAACACCACACAATTCACTGAGGTGGACGATCGATCAAATGATGTTTATGTTCGATCAAATGTTTGACAAATTCGGTTTTGCCTGAACCACTAGGTCCGGCAATGAGCATGTTAAAGGGATGGCGAAGATACAAGGCCTCCCAACTAGTCCGATCTACATGTTCATCAATGACTTTGACAGTGGAGGAAGAGGGAGCAGAGACAGTAGAGGTAGCCATAGTAGTGTAAGAAATGTCACTTCTGACATGAAGACAGACAAGACAAGAGTTTTTATACTTTTTTTCAGGACACATTTATTGTCATCTTTAATTGTGAACAACACGAAGGACAAAAATACATAAAAGCCAAATGGTTAAGTACATGAATAAAAGACACATCAAAACGATCATGGTGGAATATAACAAGTCTCTGTACAACATTTGTGGTGATCAAGAGGTGAAATCGTAGGGGTAGTGTGTAATGTTCTTAGAGTCTCTACACTCCTTGGCACAGTCACACAAGAGTCCTCCTGGAATGCCCTTTCAGGAATGTCGATAACGGTCCTGTCCTGAAGACAGTGGTTTTCCTCGGTCACGACTTCTTCTTCTGGCACTGTCACTAACACTGGTTTAAAAGTTACTTTTTTCACTGAACGTTTTAATTTTTAAGATTACAAATCTTTTGCATAGTGTGCCACTTCTTTTGTCCAAGCCTCAAAACCCCAACTTTTCCAGTCACGTACATCTTTCCAGTGAGGGTGTAGGTCACAAGCTACACACACGTCGTCATACACATTTTAATTCCTAAAAGTTGACGAATCTTGTTTTCCTGTAGAGGTTGAGAAGTATCAAGATGAAAGCGCAAAGCTTTGGGCAGAATGAGTCTCTCGTGTACATTTAAAGGGACCACTTTCATGCTTTTTGGAGTGGTATGTACTGTTCGTAAAGAGTCCACAAGGAATCGGCTGGTAAACGAAATCCCAGAAAGCAAGTCACTAAGACACACACTACACAGCGACCCCAATTCAATGGAAACAGTTCTTGTAATAGGCGATCATAATCCTCCACCGTTTGAATAGTGTCATTGATTTCCTTCCACGGAATCTGTTGTATCATGAATGATAAAGGTTGTGGCATGGTAGTCAGTTTTAATACCCTCTTAGGTGTAAGGTAATAAGAATCAGGAATCACTGGGTCGTGGCCAATAGCCTCGTTTATATTTGTGACTGAAATAGTGTCCTCCCATAATCAGTCTTCACTTGCTTTGGAAAAGAGCATAGTTTAAAAATGGAGAAATGATTCTGAGTTTGCGTTTCACTTGTATTTTGACGAACTCGCGGTAAATGCATTCTCTCAACTCCACAGGCAAACCACGAATGTTCTCTTGTAAAGTATCCATGACCATGTCAGTCAAACACTTCTCCTAGAGCGAAAGTAACAGACAAAGTGAGTAATTTCTGACCACTGCCATTCCAGGAATCGGTCCAGAATGTCAATAAAATCTTCAAATGTAAATGGTCTAAAGCGGAATATTAGAAAGAATGCACCCTTGATCCAGAGAAATCTGACTTGTTTGTTGACTTTTGTCAATTTCCTCTTGTGAATTTCTCGGCACAAAAGTTCTACAGTCACTGATTGAGATTTGGCTCTGGCAAGTCCCTGCCAAATGTCCTTCTAGATCTTCTCTTGCAGTTCCTTTGGTAATGTTTGAAGATTATTTTTCAAATGGGGTTTAAATACTTGTCTAGGGGTTGTCCAACATTTGACTCCTAGCCACGTAGCTGGTTTCTTACACGACATGGTATGCCCACTTCATTGACGAGGTCCCACTAAAGGTAGGTAGTGACAATCTGGAGAGCATCGAGCATGTTCCAGGTAAGCGCAATCTTTCTTCTCCCACTCGTGAAGTGACACACCACAACTGAAGCACTTGACTTTATCCCTTTCGCCCAAGTAGATAAATCCAGCTCTTGCTAATTCTTCGGGGGTAGGTCCTCCCAGATATTTTGGCCATTTTCCTCAGAAGGTTTGGATCTGACTTTCATAGTCGCAGTATTCAGGCAAACGCACAGGGAACAAATATTCGTCTTTCACAGGTTCATTTCGATGAGGGTATGGTGAAATATGCAGGAGTTTGCTCAGTTTTACATGACATCCGTAGGGTGGTAGCCGCATGGTTTCATAATGATGACATCCACCATGAAAACCAGCAAAGTGAAAAGGAGTACGATAATGAGTGGCATCACTTTCGCATCCATCAGGTTTGACACGTACAGCATCACTTTCCATGTTAGGTATGGTAGTAGTAGTTATAGCAAAGTTCCCATGATGTGGTATTGAATCACTGAGGTCATAGCGTACGGCATCCCTGCCATCACAAGGCACAGCATCGCACTCGAGCATGCTCTTGCTTGATACTTCCTGTTTCAAAGGATTCATCTTTCTCGCTTGGCAATGGTAGTCACAATGAACTAGTGGTCTTGAACGTTGTCCTTTTTTATAGGCTGACCAATATCGTCATGACCGTACAGTAAAGTGAAGTGTTGGCTAATGATTTGATGTGTGGGTAAACGTGCAATCTTGTGCAGTTCGTGGGTGGTCACTTTAAAATTTCCATCCTGTCCAGACTGCAAGGCTTCTTTCAAGATGCCAAAGTTCACAAGTCAACTGGTACAATAATTGAGAGTCAATCCTTTCACTTTACACTCCGTGTGTACTTCTCCTTGAGGGTCATGCTATTCATAGCCATAATTTTTTGGGACCGCCACTTGCAAAACTTAGAATCTTGTTGTCGGGATGCTCGTCCGTCCAGGCTCCTAAACGGTCTCCTTCGATGACAGGGTGAGGTTGTCCCAGGTGATCGATGTAGATGCAACTGTCGTGTCAAAATACAGCACACGATCTCCTAACAGTTCTAAAGCTTCGTACAGTTTTAAGCGAGTATGGGCTGTCACGTAAGCCGCAATGATGACATTTCCAAATTCGTCGGCTTCTACAAAGTCCAGTTCTTCTTTGTAATTGACTAAGATCAAGTCCTCACGAAGGACGTCCACGTGTTTCATGTATTTAGTTTTGTCGTGAATCATATGGAAGTAGCGGGAAGGTTCTGTCAAATACTCCGTCTTGGGTAAACACGGTCGTTGTGACATTTTGCCCCACAAGCAATTTAACATCACTTTGGCAAACGATCGCCTTCCTTCGTTTTTCTCCACATGGTCTAAAGTGATCCCTTCCTGCTCCCAGTATTTGTCTTTGAAATTTTTTTTGGTCTTCAGGAGTGTGGCAGCAGGAAGGATAGCTGCTGGCTTCCTGTTTCAGTTTCAAAAAGGCATTCACGTAGTCTGCGAAAATGCCTTTCTGAGTCTCGTCGCCCTTGTGGTATTTTTCTGTCTTGGGAAAGTGATAAATTTCATACACTTCTAACAGCTGGTATCCCGAGTCCAGAGCTTTGAACAATTCCACGCTGACCCATGTTCCTGTCAAGGCGTGTTCTTCCTAAGTGTGCTGACAAGTTTGGTCTTGGTTGCACGTTTCGGCACAAGTACGGCACAAGGGAAACATCAGTTTTCCTTGGCAATGGTGAGGTAAAACGGGATGGTACAAGTACGTGGGAGGCAAGACTTTACATTTGATCAATCCTTTGTATTGGCGATTGTTGTCCACGTCGATGTGTTCCGTCAACAACTGCGGGTGCCCTGCAGGAAAGTGACAGTATTGCACACGTACGGATACAGCGAACACATGTCCAAGTATTTGATTTCTTCTCCTTTCTCCTTGTCAGCCTGGTATAGCAAACAGGTGGCATTCGTCCGTCCTCCGTACAAACTGTCCCTTGGGTTCAGTGGGTCCACCAGCTTGTAACTTTCCACGATACGCTTAAACTCAGGATCGGTTTTCAAACGGTGATCGTACTCATGTTCCCACATTTCTACCACTTGGTATCCTTGCTCTTCTAACTTCAAGCATCGCTGACAAGTAGCCTGGTACAAAACTTCATTGGTCCATTGTAAAAACTGATTTTTAGTGTTATGTTGAAGGTAGCAGATGGGACATCCGTGAAATAAGCACCCGTTAAACTCGTACATGATCTGGAGGTTTTCTAAGTCCCAGCCATCCACTGAATACCTTCCAATGGTCTTTTCACCTCCTCCGTTGCGGGCATGTTGGATCCTTTTGTCTTCCTTGTCACACAAGTAATGTAAGCAGCGTAGGGCTTTGACCGAGTATTGATGTTTGACAAAGTTCGTCGTTTGAGGACTGATGACAGCTAGGGTGTTTTCGGGCATGAATCATTGGCGGTACACTAAGGAACACGCTTTGGCAATGGTGCAAGCTTCTTTCAAAGGATTGATCCCTCCGTGTTCCATGAATAATTCTTGAAATTTTCCATAGCAGCGCCGTAAAATGTCCACGTCGGAACGACAATACTTTAACATTTCTTCCTGAAAGTTGAAAGGGTCCGAGGCATGAGTGTGGTACCAAGCATAGAAAGCTTCTCGTTCAGTACGCATGTTGTCGGGGTCATCGTAGTGAGCCTCAGGCAAATGGGGCAGAACGGCATGTTGATTGGCTTCGGTATTGAAAAAGTCTGGAAAATATCCTTTGGTCATTTCTGTCATTCCAAACGTTTTAGGCATGCGACTCAAAGGCATGGCCAAGTAACTCCTCGAATCTTTAAACTGCACTTGAGACACTTGCATGGAAATGATTTTGGCTCCGTTCAGAGTCACTTTAGGACGTTTGGTACTTTGTTCCTTATAGTATCTGAGGAGAAACTGCCCATCGTATCCCGAGAAATTGTGAGTCATCACCGTGGCATGGCGATGACATTCTCCGTACTTTTGATGTCTTCTTGGCTCCACGTCTCGTCAGTAGGGTCTAAGATCCATTGGGTAAAATCGGCCAGCGTGTTCAGTCCCCGAAAGATTTTTTCACGTCCTCCAGGAATCTTGCTGCAGTGAGGGCAATGAGTAAAGATAGGCTCTTGGATGCATTTCTCACATGTTCGATTAGCCACGCAGAAATTAGGAATGTGAATGCCACTCTCTTGCATGCATTCGAAATTGAAAAAGATGAAATTGCCTTTCTTCTGGTCATTATCTTCTTCTTCATGTTTGGATTGGTATTTTTGAATGTAGCATTGGTGTTCCAAGTCTACGATTTGGCGACAAATGTGACATCGTTTCTTTCCTGAACATTCGTGCGCCTTGGCATTATTGGTACGTATGCCTTGTCCACAAGTAGGGCACAATCTCAGGAGCTGACAAGCACTTTTCTGCTGTGAACCTTGCGTCTTTAGATGTTGTTGGTAACAGAAAGGGCTGACAAACGTGCGCTGACAAGCTGGGCAATGCACTCATTCTTGAACTTGGTCCAGACAGGGCTTAGAGGCTAAACATCCCTCACATTTTGATCCGCAATGCTTGTGTTGCTCTCGATTGTTATAGCCATAGTCACATTTCTCACAGTAATAACTGTATCCCAGAAATGCAGTGATACTGGTAATGGCATCGAAATGTTCATCGTGATGATAGACGTGAATGTATTTTCCGTCTTTGAAATCTTTGCCTTGAAACAACAGAGGTCCGCGCACTTCTTGAGGGTGTACTTTCAAGGTGTAGCGTGGAGCCAAGACATCTTGCAACTTTTGCATTTCAGGAATGCCACAGGGTGTGTCTTTGGATATCCCCACTTGCTGTAACAGGAGTTCTGCTTCTCTTTGTTGTTTGGCTCAGCTAGATTTTCTAATAGTTTGCCAGGCTCTTTTTCATTCTGTTTTGTCGTTCTTGTCGGCATACGTTCGTCCCACCACAATGGCACAGGCTAAACACATCTTATCTTGAGTGTTGTTAATTTGAACGAGGCTGCACTTGACGCTGCAAAGATTTTCTACCAAGATCACCTTTTTGCCATGTCCTGTCCCTTGGGGAAGAGACACGTGGGTCATGAACAGTGTTGCTTTTCCGTCGGTGATGTGAAACTTGTCGTTGGATTGTTACACATGTTGAATCTTGTCCATGACATTGGAAGGTGTCAATTCTGCAGGGCTGCTAAACTCAATCCAAACAGGGGACTTCAAACTGTCGTGATGAATGGAAAGTTTCAAGCGATCGTCTTCTTTGGCTTCACATTTCTGTTTCAGTGTGGTTAACAAAGAATCCCACACATTGGTGATGAACCCCTCTGCTTTTTCCAATGGTACGTAGGACTTGAAATCTTTAAACTTTACATTGTACATGTAGGCTGTTGTTGTAAATTTTCTAGAGGAGCGTTTGTCCGTCTTTCGAATGTGGTAGTGCTTTTCAGAGTTTACTGGTGGTGAAGGACTTTGACTTGGTGTAGACTCTCTGGGTCTGGATTCTGGTTCACTCATCTCATCTTCAAAATTGCTGACATGAATTTGAGCCAAGACTTAAGCTACTGTGTGAGGCGATAAATCATGTTTCTGCCTCTTACTTTCTTCTCCTTTCTTTATGAAATGATGCGATCGTTTCAACTTGACTGCAAAAAGTCAAATGACTACATTTGAAACGCCATGGACCCCTATATATCCATGTCAGGCTCAGTGTATATATAAAGGGCTGCTGCCTTCCCTCTCAGTATTCATTTCGCTCTCAAGCTGACCAGCACAATGGAAAAACCTACACAAATCGAACTTCTGATTAGAGCTTTGCGAGGTGTCATAAGAAAGTTTTCTTCAGACAAGCCGATGGACTACTCTCCCTCTTTTCGAGATAAAAGTCAAGATACTTGCTATATCTGTCAGAAGAAAGGGCATTGGGCTACAGCATGTCCAGACCATCAAAAAAGCAAGACCAGTGTCAGAAGAGACAAAAGTCAAGATACTTGTTATCATTGTCAAGAGAAAGGACATTGGTCTTCAGACTGCCCTAAGAAACAACAGGAGCAGGAGGAGGAGGAAGAAGAAGAGGTGCCCTCGGCAAAGGAAGAACCCCGACACGTTCAGAAAGAGAAGACAGAAAAGAAAAGAAGACGAGAAAAAAGTGAGGAAGAAGAGGAGGAAAAAACTGAAAGTGAAGAAAATCAGAAAACAGAGAGAGTGAAAGAGGAAAAAAAAGACACAGAAGAAGTCTATGAACTTTTTAAAAGTGTTGTGTTATGTTGTGTTGTGATATTGAATTGTAAATATTTGTACCAGAATAGACCAGACTGAAAAAAACGTAAGTGTCTCTTGGTTTTGATTGTTTAGATAATAAGGACCTATGTTCATGCACTCACAACACGTATATCATAGGTTTAAATAAGGGATTTTTGAGTTTTAATTGATTTTGGCAAAATGAATATTATCTCTTTTCAAAAGAATTGAGTGGCCCTGAAAAGGACCGTTGGGTGTTTGTTTTTTTCTTAGAACAAACTTAGGAATGAGGAGCGATCCGCTTTAACTGCCTTATGCCTTTGCCACAGCCAAGGCCTACTTCTGGACTTGCTCCTGTCAATGATTTGGTAGAAATCACTATAGGTGGTATCTCCGATGTAGTAACAGGGTTGGACTGTTTGGCTCGGGAAGACTTTTTCTCTTGGGTCGTAATAAAGAAGTCTGATACATTTGTTTCAGACTTCTTAACTCTCCCAAAATGTCCAAGAGTACCGTTACCGTTTGAGGTTCACTGTTCTCCTTCTCTCCTAGACCTTGTTTCCTCTCTGCTTCTTCTTCCTGTTGTTTCCTTCTTGCCTCTTCTTCTTTTCGCTGTTGCTGTTCAAAGAGAAATGCTTGTTCTGCCTCTTTCTGCTGTTGTACAAATTTCTCCAATTCTTCTTTCTGGCTCTGTTTAAAATCCTCAACGTGTGGTAAAGAAGGCAAAGGTACTGGTACTGGAACAAATTCTTGCGAAGAGAGAAAATCTACTAAATTCCAGTTGAAATCGACCTCTTCAGGAAGTAGTGCTGTGTTAACTTTGGTAGCCGCTGCTATGCCATCGCTTTTCGTCTCCACAGCCGGTGCACCCCAATTCATTGTCTTCTTAGTTTCAGTCATGTTTCACAAAACAATGTCGCCTCGATTCACTGTGCACAGACGCTAGCGCACCTATATAGGGAATGTGACGTGACAGGTAACTCTCTTCGGATTGGAAGAGAGACTCCGCGAAGTGACTGAATTTTGTAACGCGTGTTGGGATTGTTGAACAATTTCAATCTGTTTCAACCCGGTCTTCCACTATAAATAAACGCGGTTCACTTCATTCCCTTGACCTGTTCCTCGTCACAAGATGTGGACCAACGTTGAATCGTCTACTTTCGTATCATCGTTGTTTTTCTGTACGGACTTACCCATGTATGTGAGATCAGCATGGAGAATCGTTAGGATCACTGAGACAAGCATTTGGAAAAGAAGGACATATGTGGAAAGACAAGGTTGTCTGAAGCAAGTCCTCATCTACGGTCCAGAGGTTAGACAAAGTTTGAGGAAGAGAAGAAGATCCGTGAGATGCCCTCTATGGTAATGAACTGGTGTTAACATAAAATCCAAAGGCCCTTTTCAGGGCCACTCCACTGCCTCGAAAAGATTTATTCTTTCTTGCCTAAAAAAATTTAAAGCATACTATACTATCCACTGACACAAACGCGAATGCATAAAACTTTGTATAGAAATGACACAGGTGGCATGACGTCACGGTACTTGCTACATTGTTGCAAGTGTCCAGTACCGTGACGTCACCCTACCTGTTCCATTCCTATTGTCACTATACAAAATTCCCATTGTCCCTATACAGGCCCAGGGTGAATTTTTGTCCCTATAAATCTTATCCCTATACAGGCCCAGGGTGGGTCTGTAATGTATTTCCCATTGTCCCTATACTACCGCACTACACTACTAACATGGCATACTGAAATATATCTGAATATATCTCGAGATGTACCACATTATACCAATATTATATTAGGACCAAAAATTGAATTTTCTGGGGCAGAGGGCCACCACTCTTTGATTTTAAATTTATGTCTGCCAGATATCTTGCACTGATTTATATTAAAATAACACCATATTATATCCATTATATTATTGGAAAAAAAACCCAGCTATCTTGAGATTTGAAAAAATAAAATGCCTCAGATTAAAAAAAACTTGCCTCCCTTCCCAGTGACAATTAAGCAGTCAGTTCCTTATGGTAGATGAGTTTGCTATGTGTATGTTAATTGTTGCTAAGTTGTCATCTGAAAACTGCAACCAAAGTGGAATGTTTAAGTGTACACTGTAGCTAACACATTGTAAAAACCTGCTGACATTAGAAAAGTTGTTGATGAAAATAAGAATATTGACACTGCAGCCCACAATGTACTAACTACTCTATCGGTATAAGAAGCAGTGAAACTCGGAGTGGGACACCAACACCCAGGCCAAATATTTATCAGAGAGGGCCAATAAACATAAAATATACTTACTCAACAAGCAAGAAAATATTTAATATACCTGAGAAATTACGTAAATTTCAAACAGAAAACAACTGCTCTCCCAAAAGTCTTCTGTTGATTTGCAGTCTCACAAAAGAATACTTAACACATTAACATACACTAGTAAATAGCTAAAAAAAATTACACTTTTAAATTTTTTTCCCTAAAGTTGGATTTGGCTCAAATATCATTAATAACATCTCATTTGGCCACCATGCTGGCATATATGTTACATAGGTCATACATGTGATTAAAGGATCATAAATATATTTATAGTTGTAATGTTCAAATAATTAAAACAAATGCAGCTGTTTTATAAGTAAATATAATATTCTGAATTATTTTGTCATGAAAATTGAAAAGATAATCTTGATATCATTACATTTGTAACAAGATTACTTGCAAATTTCCATACATTCCATACTGACAAAAACTTTGAAGTACTGGTACAGTGAAACAGTACCATGGTAAACCAGTATACCGGTAACACCACACCCCTCTAGTACACACAAATGCTTCTCAGGTAAATAATGTTGAAATTGTTTAGTTACTGTATCTACTATCTTATAAGATCAGTTGAACTGCAAACAACAGAGGTCCTGATCTGTTATTGTGCAATACACCTCCAGATCAGGGTCTGTGTTGTTTGCTCTACTGAATACTCCTAACAAACTGCATTGAGCCAGATCTGCTGGTGCATGATGGCAGCCATTTTGAAAATCATGTTATTGCTACTCCTAGATGGAAGTCATATCAGCATGGAGATTTTATCATGATAGTCATGATATTTAGTTCATCCAGAATGAAAATGGTACTGATCTGGCCTCAGATATGGCTGATAGAATGAGCATATTTAAACTCTTGTGACTATTTCTGCTGAATAGATGGTCATATCAACGTAAAGTTTTTGCCTCAAGTCCTGTAATGGTCTTTAGTATGACTTAAATGAAAAGGAGTCAGTGTTACATCCAGTATAGCTGCCCTTGTGGTTGATTTAAAAATTTTATTACCCAGTAATATCAGTGATGATTTCAACACTCATGGACAAATTGTGAGATAGTGCCTTTTTTGCACAATGATAGATATTCTGGTAAGAACATTACCTGGAAACAAAACCTTAAAAAATGAGAATTACTGCAAAAAATTTAGACTACCAGTTCTGGAACAAAGCAATAATTTTCTATTTCTTCCATATGAATGCCAGGTCTCTTAAACATAAGTAATGTTGACAGTTTCAAATTGAACAATATATGCTTTTAAATAGAGACAAAAGACCTCATGGCTCATGCAGTGTTTCTTTGATTGGTGCACAGAATCACTGAAAAACTAGAACTTGCATTACATGGAAAATTCTAGAAGCCAAACATGAAAAGGTAAATTTGACATGATCAGTGATGACAGAAAAAATTGTAAACAAAAATACAATGTACTTCTCAACAAAACTCAGAGATTAGGATCATACTCTGAGATGGTACCTATGCCATTAGTTCATTTCTGAAGCATGTGATTTGATCATGTTACCCTCCACAATTCTCACCTGAAAATTTTCATCAGATGCTTTTACTAAACAAATTGTTGGTAGAAATGTCTGTTGTAAATCAGAAGCAACAATAGATGATTGTGATGTGGATGCTACTGATTGCTTCTTTCAATGCCCTCTCATTTGTGCTAAACTATTTGGTATGTTTAAAGGAGAAACAGTTATGTGTATCTATATTGTGGGCTTAACTTTTTTTAGATTGTAATTTAAGATAATGTTTATATAGCTAACTTTTGTCCATGATTGTAAGTTGTAAATAACATGTGGACAAAGCTTTTTTGAGTAAGAAACAGACTTGTTTATAATTTGCATGGAATTTTCCATTGGAATGACTCACATTTTGGTAGTGAAAATGTGTTTAAATAAGGACCTGATAAACAAATAATTCATTCCAATCTTAGACCAGCTGATGGAATCCATTTGTTATCAGAGTTTACTGTTGTGCTCAGATATAATTTTAGAGAAATTATTTATCTGAATGATTCATTTGAATTACTAAGCGCTCATTGACTTTGGAATAATACGTTATTTTAGAATTATTGTGAACTCATTCAAAGACATTCTGGATTGCATTATTATGGTACATCAGGACATTCAAGACAGTTGGTCTGAACATTCTATACTATTGCACTTGTGATGAGACATTTAAAATTGTTTGGGATTTAATTAACAATAATGTAAGTGTCTCTTGCATTTTCTCTTTGTATTGTAGAGAAATAAATAACTTGTTGATTTTACTTAAACTGTTGGTTTCACTTAAACTGTTGGTTTCAATTCTTTCTATTACTTAATTTAAGACCTATTGTTATAACATTAGTAGACAAAACCATATGAGCCTATGTCAGTAATTATTTTTCTTACAACGTGGAGTCACATATGGCTGTCAGTGATTCATCTGACATTGGTGATATCATACCTGCCACATTCCCAGACTGTGTTGAGGGGTTTTGTGATTCAAAAAGTTTGTTTTCAGGCTTGAAGGGGGGAGGTGGCACATGAGCTAAAAAAAGTGAGCATTGTCCAATAAGTTATCTTTTCTAACAAGCCCAGGAAAAATTACTGGAAATTCAAATTTGATTAAAAGAAAATGACATGCCTGTTTTCTTTTAAGCATTTAGTATACTTACAAACCAAATATAGATGGTAGACTTGGCAGTGCCCAGTATCATCGACACACACATGCACACATGTGCCGACACTGAATAAACACATTACCAGGAAGACATTACCAGTTACTTGCAAAAAATATACCAAGTTTCTGTCTTTAAAAATCTATTGGACTCTGGAATAAAAACTATACCAAGTTTCTGTCTTTAGAATCCATTGGACACGGGAATAAAAACTATACCAAGTTTCTGTCTTTAAAATCCATTGGACTCTGGAATAAAAAATATACCAAGTTTCTGTCTTTAAAATCCATTGGAGTGGGGAATAAAAACTATACCAAGTTTCTGTCTTTAAAATCCATTGGATGCAGGAATAATTTTCTTAACTAGATGCAATCTTTGCTGCTGTCAGTAGTTGTGGTGGGGTTTGACGATAATACAGATGTTGTTTGCATTCATCTTGGCATTTATTTGAGACTGGATGATACTGTTGTTCAAATTTCCCTGAAGATTTTGTTGAATTTTTCTGAGCATAGAAACGGATCTTTAAGCATCTGTATTGCAACGAGGGAGTGGTAAACATGTTAAATGGTTATTGTACATGCTATACGGCGTTGCTATATTAACGGTTATTGTACATGCTAGTTGGTGTTGCTATATTGATGGCTACTGTACATGCTATATGATGTTGCTATATTAAGTTATTGTACATGGTAGATGGTGTTGCTATATTAACAGTTATTGTACATGGTAGATGGTGTTGCTATATTAACAGTTATTGTACATGCTAGATGGTGTTGCTACATTGACAGTTGTTGTAGATGCTAAATGGTGTTGTTATATCAACAGTTATTGTACATGCTAGATGTTGTATCAATGGTTATTGTAGATGCTAGATCATGTGGTTGTGTCAACAGCTATTGTACATGCTAGATGGTTGTGTTATATTAACAGTTATTGTACATACTTGATGATGTTGCTATATTGACAGTTGTTGTAGATGCTAGATGGTGTTGTTATATCAACGGCTATTGTACATGCTAGATGGTGTTGCTATATTGACTATTGTTGTACATGCTAGATGGTGTTGCTATATTGATGGTTATTGTAAATGCTAGATGGTGTTACTATATTGATGGTTATTGTAAATGCTAGATGGTGTTGCTGTAACAACGGTTATTGTACATGCAGATGGTATTGCTATATTGATAGTTGTTGTACATGCAGGTGGTGTTGCTATATTGCTTCTTGTTGTACATGCTAGATGGTGTTGCTGTATCAACAGTTTCTTGTAAATGCCAGTGGTATTGCGATGATAATGCATGCTGTACACTCCAGAATGACTGATGTCAGCATGGTGTTTGCAGTTTGTGCAAAAATAAAATGCCCCTCCCCCCTTGTTGCTGCGCTTCACAAAATCAAACTTTGTCAACCAGGAGTTCAGAAATTTAGTTTTGCTGGACTTCTCATCTTTTTCTAAAACACAGCAGCAGCATTTGAGCATTTTGCTTTAAAAATGAACCACATTTGGAAACTATTCTGACTACCAGAATAATGGTGTTTTATTTTATATATGGAGTAAATTCCAACTTCAAAGAAACTCTGGTGCACATCACAAACTTGCTGGTAATATTTTTATAATGATGGCTTAAACATTCTCATTCAAGTCAGTGATGTGTTTTAGCTTTTCTTCTTCAGCAGGTATCTCTATGATTGTACCTAACTTAAAACAAAAATTGGGTTGTTCCACATACTTTATCTATGCAAATAACCTTGGTCTTTCCCACAGTAGTGTTCAGAGGAATTGACACAGCATTATCCTAGTTATTCTCAGCCAATTAAGTAATCTCTGAAATGGTGGTTGCTTATATCTGACAACCTTATCTTTGAATTGACTTTATGTTTATCAGCTATATAAACTTCCCTGAGAATAGTTTGACAACGGCTCAAAGCAGGGCTGTTTGCTGTTTATACATACTACAAGCTTTGGATGTATATAGTGGTGGTCAGAAAATGTCTTTGTCCCTCTCTCTGCTAAGATTAATGAATATCAAATCTGGGGGTGTGGAAGTAAAAATCATGTTTTTCATTTGACATGTCATGTTGTGACAAGTACATGTATGTGATATGTACAGTCACATGATTGTGAATAGTGACTATACTCAGTCACATGATTGTGAACAGTGACTATAATCAGTCATGTGATTGTGAAAAGTGACTATACTCAGTCATGTGATTGTGAACAGTGACTATACTTAGTCACATGATTGTGAACAGTGACTATTCAGTCTAAAATGAATAACACTCAACATGTTATTGCTAGCACTCAGAGCAGTATAAATGGGAATGATGTAACACAATGATAATAACATTCAGAAGCATGGTAATGAAAAGCCATGCATTGATGAGGTACACGAAAAGACACGCATTAATTTGGTACAGAAAAAACCCCACACATTGGTGAGGTACATTAAAAGCCACACATTAATGAGGTACACACTTAAACAAATGACAGTGATACATCACTTAGTGAAAAGACACACTCACGTGCATGGTGGTGTTTTGTCCCAGGTGAATGAGAAAAAATGTTAGTCACATTACAATAATGTATCACACAGCTATGACCTACACACATGTACAGATGGAAACAATTCAACAGAAATACATGCACATATGAACTAGAATGAATCCAACAGTATTGATGATGCACCAATTTGAAACATCATGTGATGAAAGTTATCCAGCTGACAATAGGAACACATCAGTGAGTAAATGAAATGGCCCAATACTCACATAATATTTCAGGAACTAAGAACATGTTAACATCCTTTACCTAATGCACCACTAGTATTAAAGAAAACATACTTTTTATTGAAAAATGAGGAAAACATCTAAAATAAATGGAACAAAATCAAAAAGTAATTTGTGTAATGATTGTGTAGTATGGAATGAATCAAAGGCAACTTAACCCACTACACACAATTTATTACTCCTAAAAGAGAAATTTACAAAGATCATATTCAAAAAAGGAATTTATGGCAAAACTTTAAAAAGAGAACATGTTCCATTAGTGCGCACACACACACACACACACACACACACACACACACACACACACACACACACACACACACACACACACACACACACACACACACACACACACTGTTTTTGGATTGTGCTGGTAAATCTAGCTACCCAGCTAAGAATAGTGCAAGAAAAATGTCCCTCCCTCTTGTTCCTTTCTGATAAATGTTTAGCATAAATTTCATTTCTGCAAAATAATTGGGAAGGTCTTCATGGATTGAAACATAATTTAGTATGACACTTTATATTAAGAGTTATGACCCCAGTTTGGCTTAAAGCTTTGTCTTTCATATTGAACCAGTCTGTGCATTTGCACCATATTAGCAGGGGTATGTATATTGTATGGACACTTTTGTACCATATATATAGCTTATGAGTCCAACTGCAAACTGCACAGACTCAGATCTGCCATTGCATAATGCACCAGCAGATCTGGATCTATGTAGTTTGACAGGAGTAATCAGTACAACAAGCAAAAAAGATCCTGAACTGCAGGCACATTATGCCATGACAGAACAGGATATTTGTTGTTTGCAGTTTTCCTTGACTTACAGCAAGTACAGATGTTAGATTTATTTTTCAACCGAGGAAGATTACTACAGGCATTCCTTTATTTACTTTTCAGTGATCCATGATGATGATGATCAGATA
This sequence comes from Megalonaias nervosa, assembly GCA_016617855.1. Classification (NCBI taxonomy): domain Eukaryota; kingdom Metazoa; phylum Mollusca; class Bivalvia; order Unionida; family Unionidae; genus Megalonaias; species Megalonaias nervosa. The sequence continues at coordinate 82,275 of JAECUM010005054.1, read as the reverse complement.
CATGTACTGTGATATCATCATGATGCTATGTTGGTACTGGTGATTACCAAAATCGCCAGTGGTGATCACGATTTGGCAATTCATTTCAACAAAATTTAGGAGCTTGCATAGGCCAGTGTTTCCTTTTATCCTCACTTGTGCTTCAGAGCCCCCCAAATATTTTAATTTGACCCCTGGTTTTGATACCAAAGTTTATTTTTTATTCAATCTGACCCCCAGTTCTGACATCAAGGGGATTGTTGACTCAGTATTGCACCCTTATTGGATACACCACTGGCACAGTAGGCACAACATATTTTCAAGGCTGTACAAATTATGCATTGGAATAAATTTCTAAGTAAAGAAACATGCAGAAACTCATAATTTAGCAATAAATTGAACTTTTATTAGCTTGAAAATAAAGTTTTCAGAGACAGAAAGAACTTACGGTTAAAAAGACTGGATAATAAGGGTAAGGATCTGAGCTGAATATTCATATTGCAACCCTCTTAGATAATTTTACATGTCGTTTTTTTAGGGCAGAATTTGGTGACTGGATAGGTAGGACATTATAGCACCTTACCTAGATGTTATTCTTTATAACAATCAGTATAATAAAGAATTACTTAATAATTGGGTTTAATTTGTTTCAGCTTGGGGATATGGCATTCTGTTTGTGACTATCATCTGTTTGGGTTCCCTGATGGGTATTTTTGTTCTGCCCTTCATGAACAAGAGGGTTTATAAGAAGATTCTGATGTTCATGGTGGCCTTGGCAGTGGGAACTCTGGCGGGCAGTGCAATTCTCTTCCTGATTCCAGAGGTAAATTACCGTATTGTTGGGAAATAGTTAAAGGCATAGGAAACATGGCATGGAGACCAGTTAGAAATGTCTCCATGCAGTCTTGAATGGCTTCAAGAGTTTTTGAAGGACATTTGGTATATTAACTCAATTATAGGTAACCACTCAATGTTTCTAACAATATTTGAGAAAAAAATAACTTTTTATAAAAGAAAATTTTAAAGTTTTATTAAAGTTTTAATTCTGGAAAAAAATCACTGGAACATATTTATTGTGTTTTCAGAGTTTGTATACATATTTATTCTGAAAAATATTATAAGCTGATTTTAACTTTTGACTTACAGTTTTACCATGTCTCATTCTCCAGCTTGCATTTTAACCAATTGCTATTGTATTAACTTTGATTGTTTGATGTGGTCAGGTAGCTGTTGTTTTATTTTTCTGTCAAATACATTACCCAATCACATTAATGTTAGGCATTACTTCTGCCATTACTTTTACTTTGTAATAATATAAGCAGTTCCACAATGTTAAGTAATCGATATTCAAGAGATGTGTATGGGATTAGTATTAAAAACTATGTTATGTAATCTATATACAAGAGATGTATGTGGGATCAGTATTAAAACTATGTCAAGTGCATAGGCATGATATTGTCATATACTATGATATGTTCATTCAAAAATGAATCTAAAGTTAAAATGCTAAATAATGACCAACTCAATCATTATCAATCTATTTGGGGTTCTTTTCTTTTTTTACTTGACCCAGTCTATAATTTCAACATGCGATTCATTCATCTGGACTTTTGGCAAGCTGACTGTCTTGGTACATTGTTTTAATTGTTGGATATATAATGTGGTAATCTATCTTTTGTTTCATATCAGCAGCCCAAACCAATGAAATGGTTTATACCCTAAAAACAACTAGAGAGAAGATGGGATTTTGTCAGGTGGAAATAGCCCCTTTGCTTAAAGATATTAATCCAAATCAATTTAACTGTTTTAAAATCGGGGAGGGGGGGGGGAGTTAGAGTAACAAGAGACAGTTCATGATTGCAGTAATCAAAGTGTTATTTCAAAAAGGTATGATATTGACCAGTCATTGACAGTTAAATAAGGTATGCACACTTGATTTAGTAGAAATAATACTAGCAGAATTACCATTGCTGAGTATACAGGTTCAGTACATAAGGTTGCTAACATCAAAACAAACTACTGCTGTGCTATTATTTTCAAAAGCATTACTTCTGTGATTTCTTTATCTCTATTCTATAGGCATCAATTAAATTCAGTGCAGAAGTGCCTATGGTTAAAAATCAAGATGTGTATTATATTCAGCACAATATTAAAATTGTCATGCACATCTAGTCAAGGCATTCTAAATACAAGAGGTGAACCATATTTGGAAGCTATTTTTATTATTGTAATATCACCAGCATATTTAAAGAGTTAGGTATTTGAATTTTAAGGGCATGAAACATAATTATTGGTACAATGCATATGTTTTAAAGCAACAATTATAGTAAATTCATCTAGTGCAAAAAAGGGGAAAAGTTATTGTTCATTTGATACAACATCATAATGATATAATGTCCTAATTCTTATAGAAAAACTGCTTTAGAAAATTATTGTGAGGGATCCCAACCTTTTTGAGACATTGGTGTTTATTGAGAGCATCCAGACCACTGTTACTAAAAGTAAAACAGCTTTTAAATGACTTATTTCCAAAAACTGCAAAGTTTGACCAAATTTGACAGAAAGCATGTCATGAAGTCCTTTGAAGTATGTACAAATTTGACAGAAAGCATCTTCTCATGAAAGTCTTTGAAGGATGTACAAATTTGACAGCATCTTCTCATGAAGGTCTTTGAAGGATGTACAATTTGACAGAAAGCATCCTTTCATGAAGGTTTTTGAAGGATGTACAAATTTGACAGAAAGCATCCTCTCATGAAGGTTCTTGAAGTATGTACAAATTTGACAGAAAGCATCCTCTCATGAAGGTCTTTGAAGGATATACAAATTTGACAGAAAGCATCTTCTCATGAAGGTCTTTGAAGGATGTACAAATTTGACAGAAAGCATCATCTCATGAAGGTCCTTGAAGTATGTACAAATTTGACAGAAAGCATCCTCTCATGAAGGTCTTTGAAGGATGTACAAATTTGACAGAAAGCATCCTCTCATGAAGGTCCTTGAAGTATGTACAAATTTGACAGAAAGCATCCTCTCATGAAGACCTTTTGAAGTATATACAAATTTGACAGAAAGCATCCTCTCGTGAGTTCCTTTGTAGTATGTACAAATTTGACAGAAAGCATCATCTCATGAAGGTCTTTGAAGTATATACAGATTTGACAGAAAGCATCCTCTCATGAAGACCTTTTGAAGTATATACAAATTTGACAGAAAGCATCCTCTCATGAAGGTCTTTGAAGTATATACAAATTTGACAGAAAGCATCCTCTCATGAAGGTCTTTGAAGTATATACAAATTTGACAGAAAGCATCATCTCATGAAGGTCTTTGAAGGATGTACAAATTTGACAGAAAGCTTCCTCTCATGAAAGTCTTTGAAGTATATACAAATTTGACAGAAAGCATCATCTCATGAAGGTCTTTGAAGTATATACAAATTTGACAGAAAGCATCATCTCATGAAGGTCTTTGAAGGATATACAAATTTGACAGAAAGTATCCTCTCATGAAGGTCTTTGAAGTATTTACAAAATGATGCTGATCTGCTATCAAATCTGGCCACAGGTAGAAAAACCTTAAAGTGACTTTTTGTCAAAAATTGCTAAACAGAATTTGACCAAATGTGACAGAAAGCATCTTTGAATGAAGACCTTTAAAACTGATGAGTCTTCAAATATGGCTGCCATTACCAAAAGTAGAAAAACCTTTAAGTAACATTTTCTAACAAATTGCTGGTCAGAATGTGACCAGATTGGACAAGAAACAATTTGGCATCAAGGTCTTTAAAATTTATTTAATTGATGCCAATCACCCATAAGATATAGCTGCTGTTAATAAAAATAGAATATATTAAAATATCAGCAAGCATCAGTCTAATCCATATTATTTGGACATGTTTGATCTTGCTGTCAGGGATCAATCTCAATCACACTTGAGTTTCTTATTGTTTTTTTTCAGGCATTTGGCCTGGTGACCAGTGAGGTGACTCATGAGAGCTACATCTGGAAATCACTCATCATTATCGGGGGAATTTACCTCTTCTTTATGATTGAAAGAGTCCTGAAGATGGTTCTCAACTGGAGAAAGGTGATACTAGGTGCCAGTTAAGGGGACTGGATAATAACACAGAGGTCTCACTAGGAGTATTAAACTAGGAGTCCCACCAGCAGAAGTTGCAGTCCCCATAAGCATATTGGAACTACCTGAAGTGCCTAAATGTCCAGATGAGAATAACCAGTGGTTGTCATTGAGTTTAATTTTCCAAAATTCTTTACACCACTGACATAATAGCAACCTTGGCATAAAGGGCTTTCAGATTTGTACAAATTATCATGATTTGGTATTAAATATGTCAGCCAAGTATTTTGATGCAAATTTAATGAAGAAACCTTCTGATGATGTGGTGTCTGGGGTGGTCTTTGGCTTATTGAGGGAGTGCTGTTTATAAAACAATTTTTACCATATAGCTTTCACTGTGCTGAGGTTCCGTTAAATGCTAATACAAACATTCATGTCACCACGAAAAAGAGACAAATGTTGAAATAACATCTTAGAAACTGCTTGACAGAATTTGACCAAATTTGAAAGAATGGACCAAGGGATGAAGGGCTTTCATATTTTACAAATAACTCTGATTCACTATTATATATAGCTGCAATTTCTAAAATAGAAAAACCTTTAGCAGCTTCTTCACTAATGTCACTCAACATATTTTGACCAAATTTACAGTAAACATCTTGGCATGAAGGACATTCAGTTTGTACAGCTGAAGCATATCAGCCATCAAATATGGTTGCCGATGCTAAAAATAGAAATGCTATAAACTTTCTCAAAACACCTGGAGCGACTTTGACAGAAGGTATCATGGCATAAAGGTTTTTCATGGAAAAGTTATGCTGATTTGCTTCTAATAGCATATGCAATCAAAATAATTGGAAGGAAACTTTTACTGAAAACAGCCTGCTGACCAAGATTTCTTGGTTAACTGCTTTTGCATTGAGCTATAAAGCAAACTATGCCTCTAGGTGAGCAATCTAAGACCAACTTTGATCTCCTGTGATTAAACTTGGTTTGAAAAATTTGTTCAGTATGTTCTACTAATTTGTGTCTAGAGTGATTCTCATAGCAATGGTGTAACTTCATTTTCAAATAGGGTGGGAATTCTGTTTTCACCTTCTTCTTCAGAACCCCTTGCAGGCTCAGATATGAACAGTTCTTTGAGCATGTTCTGTTAGATTTATGTCCGGAGTGGCTTCATTAGTATGACTTCCTTAGCAAATAGGTGGAAAATCTATTTTCAGCTTCTTCTCCAGAAGCACCTGCAGGCCTTGGGATGTTAAATAGGCACAGTGCACTCATACATGTAGTAAGAAGTAACTGATTGAGCACTCATGCATGTAGTAAGAGGTGACCAATAGTGCACTCATACATGTAGTAAGAAGTAACTGATTGAGCACTCATGCATGTAGTAAGAGGTGACCAATAGTGCACTCATACATGTAGTAAGAAGTAACTGATTGAGCACTCATGCATGTAGTAAGAGGTGACCAATAGTGCACTCATACATGTAGTAAGAAGTAACTGATTGAGCACTCATGCATGTAGTAAGAGGTGACCAATAGTGCACTCATACATGTAGTAAGAAGTAACTGATTGAGCACTCATGCATGTAGTAAGAGGTGACCAATAGTGCACTCATACATGTAGTAAGAAGTAACTGATTGAGCACTCATGCATGTAGTAAGAGGTAACTGATTGAGCACTCATGTATGTAGTAAGAGGTGACTAATAGTGCATTCATGCATGTGGTAAGAGGTGACTAATAGTGCACTCATGCATGTAGTTAGAGGTGACTGATAGTGCACTCATACATGTAGTAAGAGGTAACCGATTGAGTACTCATGCATGTAGTAAGAGGTGACTAATAGTGCATTCATGCATGTAGTAAGAGGTGACTAATAGTGCACTTATGCATGTAGTAAGATGTGACTAATAGTGCACTCATGCATGTAGTAAGATGTTACTAATAGTGCACTCATACATGTAGTAAGAGGTGACTAATATTGCAATCATACATGTAGTAAGAGGTAACTGATTGAGCACTCATGAATGTAGTAAAAGGTGACTAATAGTGCATTCATGCATGTGGTAAGAGGTGACTAATAGTGCACTCATGCATGTAGTTAGAGGTTACTGATAGTGTACTCATATATGTAGTAAGAGGTAACTGATAGTGCACTAATACATGTAGTAAGAGGTGACTAATGGTGCACTCATACATGTAGTAAGAGGTGACTAATAGTGCACTCATGCATGTAGTAAGAGGTGACTGATAGTGCACTAATACATGTAGTATGAGGTGACTGTTGGTGCATTCATGCATGTAGTAAGAGGTGACTGACAGTGCATTCATGCATGTGGTAAGAGGTGACTAATAGTGCACTCATGCATGTAGTTAGAGGTGACTGATAGTGCACTCATACATGTAGTAAGAGGTAACCGATTGAGTACTCATGCATGTAGTAAGAGGTGACTAATAGTGCATTCATGCATGTAGTAAGAGGTGACAAATAGTGCACTCATGCATGTAGTAAGATGTGACTAATAGTGCACTCATACATGTAGTAAGAGGTGACTAATATTCCAATCATACATGTAGTAAGAGGTAACAGATTGAGCACTCATGTATGTAGTAAGAGGTGACTAATAGTGCATTCATGCATGTGGTAAGAGGTGACTAATAGTGCACTCATGTATGTAGTTAGAGGTGACTGATAGTGCATTCATGCATGTGGTAAGAGGTGACTAATAGTGCACTCATGCATGTAGTTAGAGGTGACTGATAGTGCACTCATGCATGTAGTAAGAGGTGACTAATAGTGCACTCATACATATAGTAAGAGGTGACTCATAGTGCACTCATGCATGTAGTAAGAGGTAACTGACTGAGCACTCATGCATGTAGTAAGCAGTGACTAATAGTGCACTCATGCATGTAGTAAGATGTGACTAATAGTGCACTCATACATGTAGTAAGAGGTGACTAATATTGCAATCATACATGTAGTAAGAGGTAACTGATTGAGCACTCACGTATGTAGTAAGAGGTGACTAATAGTGCATTCATGCATGTGGTAAGAGGTGACTAATAGTGCACTCATGCATGTAGTTAGAGGTGACAGATAGTGCATTCATGCATGTGGTAAGAGGTGACTAATAGTGCACTCAGCATGTAGTTAAAGGTGACTGATAGTGCACTCATACATGTAGTAAGAGGTAACCGATTGAGTACTCATGCACATAGTAAGAGGTGACTAATAGTGCATTCATGCATGTAGTAAGAGGTGACTAATAGCGCACTCATACATGTAGTAAGATGTGACTAATAGTGCACTCATACATGTAGTAAGAGGTGACTAATATTGCAATCATACATGCAGTAAGAGGAAACTGATTGAGCACTCATGTATGTAGTAAGAGGTGACTAATAGTGCATTCATACATGTAGTAAGATGTGACTAATAGTGCACTCATACATGTAGTAAGAGGTGACTAATATTGCAATCATACATGCAGTAAGAGGAAACTGATTGAGCACTCATGCATGTAGTTAAAGGTGACTGATAGTGCACTCATACATGTAGTAAGAGGTAACCGATTGAGTACTCATGCACATAGTAAGAGGTGACTAATAGTGCATTCATGCATGTAGTAAGAGGTGACTAATAGTGCACTCATACATGTAGTAAGATGTGACTAATAGTGCACTCATACATGTAGTAAGAGGTGACTAATATTGCAATCATACATGCAGTAAGAGGAAACTGATTGAGCACTCATGTATGTAGTAAGAGGTGACTAATAGTGCATTCATGCATGTGGTAAGAGGTGACTAATAGTGCACTCGTGCATGTAGTAAGAGGTGACTGATAGTGCATTCATGCATGTGGTAAGAGGTGACTAATAGTGCACTCATACATGTAGTAAGAGCTAACTGACTGAGCACTCATGTATGTAGTAAGAGGTGACTAATAGTGCATTTATGCATGTGGTAAGAGGTGACTAATAGTGCACTCATGCATGTGGTAAGAGGTGACTAATAGTGCATTTATGCATGTGGTAAGAGGTGACTAATAGTGCACTCATGCATGTAGTAAAAGGTAAATGATAGTGCACTCATGCATGTGGTAAGAGGTGCACTCACACATTAGTAAGAGGTGACTGATAGTGCATTCATGCATGTAGTAAGAGGTGATTGATAGTGCACTCATGCATGTAGTTAGAGGTGACTGATAGCATATGAGATAGTGCACTCATATATGTAGTAAGAGGTAACTGATAGCGCACTAATACATGTAGTAAGAGGTGACTAATGGTGCACTCATACATGTAGTAAGAGGTGACTAATAGTGCACTCATGCATGTAGTAAGAGGTGACTAATAGTGCACTCATGCATGTAGTAAGAGGTCACTGATTGAGCACTCATGCATGTAGTAAGAGGTGACAAATAGTGCACTCATGCTTGTAGTAAGAGGTAACTGATAGTGCACTCATGCATGTAGTAAGAGGTGACTGATAGTGCACTAATACATGTAGTAAGAGGTGACTGATAGTGCATTCATGCATATAGTAAGAGGTGACAAATAGTGCACTCATGCATGTAGTAAGAGGTAACTGATAGTGCACTGATACATGTAGTAAGAGGTGACTGATAGTGCACTAATACATGTAGTAAGAGGTGACTGATAGTGCATTCATGCATGTAGTAAGAGGTGACTGATAGTGCATTCATGCATGTAGTAAGAGGTGATTGAAAGTGCACTCATGCATGTAGTAAGAGGTAACTAATAGTACACTAATACATGTAGTAAGAGGTGACTAATGGTGCACTCATACATGTAGTAAGAGGTGACTAATAGTGCACTCATGCATGAAGTAAGAGGTGACTAATAGTGCACTCATACTTGTATTAAGATGTGACTAATAGTGCACTCATGCATGTAGTAAGAGATAACTGATTGAGCACTTGTGCATGTAGTAAGAGGTGACTAATAGTGCACTCATACATGTAGTAAGAGGTCACTGATTGAGCACTCATGCATGTAGTAAGAGATAACTGATTGAGCACTTGTGCATGTAGTAAGAGGTGACAAATAGTGCATTCATGCATGTAGTAAGAGGTAACTGATAGAGCTAGGATCTACAGTATCTGAATGTTTAGCTTGCTGAATATGTGACAAATAGCTTGTTTGAATCTTACCATTGGATCAGCCTTGGTAGACTTTCATGATGTGTTCTTGGCAATGCACTTTTACTCCAATTGCCTCAACATTAAGTAACCTACATGTGTTGTTGTGCCATACAACATCAAGACAGACCAAAACAAATCTTCTAAAATGGATGAACCAGTATTTATTACACTGGGTAGGAACAATTCTATGGAAATGCTCTCCCAACTGTTGTTTTGAATTGGCTTTCAAAGCAATAGTGTAACTTCCATAGCAACCAGGTAGAAAAATGGCTTTTTTTACTTCTCTACCTTGCTGTCTCTTGCATGACTCAGTCAAATATAATCAAGTTCTATAGAAATGTTATTTCTGTTATTTTATGTACGTTTTACAGAAATTCAGTATCTTTACATTTTTATCTTATTCTGTTTGATTATACATTTGTTGGACAGTTTTAACTTTCTAAATTTAAGTGCAAAATCATTTTTACTTTTTATGAAGAAGAATTGAAACATAAGAGTTTTATTTGTTGGAGCAGATGTGAGTTTACTCCATTATGATTTATTTTTATTCAAATTGTGAATGCAGTCAGATTTCTGATTGGTCAAATGCCAAAATACTTGGTAGTAAAAACTTTTTATATAGAAATTTTGTCACAGGTAGCACACAGTATTTGATAATCAGGCTACCGTTAATGACCTTTATTCATTTAATCCAGGACTATTATAGCCTAATTGTTCTTTTCATTACAGGAAAAACAACACATGAAGTCTGTCAAAAGAAACTTCAGAAATGAGGTCTATTCTTCTTTCAATGAAAGAACACCAGTTTCCACAGTAACCAAGTACAAAGATACAGGGAGTCTACCAGCCAATGAGAGCTGTGCCTCCGGTACTTCACTTGGTAACGTCACTGAGGAATCAAGCTTGAATGACACCAACACAGTGGAAACTGTCAGTACAGAGGATAGCAACCAGAATGAAGTAAAATATAGTTGACTTATTGTATGATGTTAAGTCATATCTACTCATCTTTTAGCCTGCTTTTTGTTTCAGAAAGAAAGAGTAATTTGTATGCCACCACTTCAGCTTCTGTATGGAATCTTCATGTTCTGATGTGGTTGATCTTTCAGCCAATTCATCAAAATAAAATAACTTTAGAGTAATCAAAACAACAGTTGTTTTGCATATGCAAATGAAGTTTCTTGCATTATGGGGTGTGTGTGTGTGTGTGTGTGTGTGTGTGTGTGTGTGTGTGTTATTGTTATAGGGTTTAAAACCATTTTTCAGCACAAGATAGGCTATACATGGCAGCCAGTATAAATGGTGGGGTAAGAACCCAGGAAAACCCCAGAAATAACCACCTACCCACAAGAAGCTACTGGCAAGCTTTCTCATGTACCCACATTGGCTGAGCCTAAGACTTGAACCCAGGCAGTCAGAGGTGAGATGGCAATGATCCATAATGGCAGACCTGCCAACTCTTACAATTTTGCCATAAGTCTTATGAAAATTACCCTTAAAATACGGACTTAGGCATAAAAGCAAAAACTATGAGAAAATGATCATTGCCGAAAAATTCGGAACATTTGTTCATCCGTGTTTGATTTGGATCTGGGTTTCATATTACAATTAGTGAAATTAGTCAGGGAACCAGACTAACTTTACAGCAGCACCTCAGACGCTTTAAACTGCACCTGTTTGTTCATGCGAAGCATCTACATGATCAAACTGTTGTTTATAGAATTTGTTAAAAATGGCGTCCAGCAAGAGATGCATATTTAAGATGAAAGAGAAAATAAGCCTCTTGAAAAGTGTTAATAACCAACACCGAAGAATAAAAAGGAATATTCAGATTCTTGTGAATAAAAGCTGGAAGGGACACAATTAAGTTTATTGGACATCACATGCCAATTTGAGTATGACTTGTGGCGGGAGATATGCTTGCCATCGTCATGTGAAATGGAAAAAGATAAGAATTACATCAAGTTGAGAAGTAGCAACAAGCCATTGAGCTGCATAGGGTTTGGAACTTGAGTTTGTGCAACTGTACTAGTGGTAAACAAAGTCTGTGCAAACTTTAGAAACTTTTCAGTTAAACATAATGTTTATTTTTGCTGCTTGTTTCAAATACCAAATTTCTAATTGCGCTTTACAATAGCAGTTTATGATATTTTTTTTTTTTACACCTTACTGAAAACTGGTCAAACTTGTGGCAAAAAATCAACAGCCTTACTGAGACAGACTCATCAGGGTTGGCAGGTCTGTAATGGTGAGCACTTTAGACCACTCAACCTCTTGGGGGCCTGTGTGTGTGTGTGTATGTGTGTGTGTGTGTGTGTGTTTTTTGCAGATTTGCCAGACATTAACAACAAATGAGTATAAATGACTAGTTGCTGACTGGACACTTTGGAAATTAGATACAAGGTGTACATAAATATCCCAATGATCATTATGTTTTCCCAGTTGTTTAAACACTACAGCCAAAGGCACAAATAATTGACAAAACCCTATAATTGAATGATTGACCCAGGGTCTGTACTACAGAGATGACACACCTCACACCATGTTTATTTATATGCTTGCCCGAAGGCACAGTGAATTAAATTATCCATCCTATGATTGACCCAGTGTCTTTGCTATAGAGATTTAACACATTAACCCCTGGCGCCGCGTTTACGCGGCAGGAGGTAGCAGCCAACTTCCGAGCTCTGTAGCATCAAGGTCATGTATGATACACTAAAGTGGGTGGTATTATAGAAAGGTAGACAGATGTAGCTTTACAGTGATACCAAATAAGCTGGATGTTCTAGTTGCACTACACCGCTCCGGTGGCCTAGTGGTAGAGCATCTGCCTCGGATGCAGAAGGTCGCGGGTTCGAACCCCGGCCGAGTCATACCAAAGACTTTCAAAAAAATGGTACTAACAGCTGCCTCGCTTGGCTCTCAGCATTAAGAGGTTAGTGTTAGGACTGGTTGGCCTGGTGTCAGGATAATGTGACTGGGTGGGACATCATGCTACATGTCTGCGGCATGATGCCCCAGTGCTAAACATTACTATAAACTGTCACACTGCAGACATCGTAGCGATATAACTAAAAAATTGTTAAAGCTATGTTAAAAATCTAAATCACACACACACACTAGTTGCACTACAAAATACAGGCCGAAAAATGTAATTTTTTGGACCAGAGTTTTTTCCACCCAAAATTCGCCCGAGGTCGGAATCCGATTTTGTGTCCGGATTTTAGACTTTTTGGCCTAAGATCTAAGACAGACCAGTCTGAACTGCACACAGACAGGAGAACCTTTGCAAAAAGTAGGATAAGATGGGCATTTGCAATAAAGAGTGGTCTCGATACAAAAATGATGGGTCCGTTAAGGAAAAAAAAAAAAAAAAAAAAGAACTCCAACTTTTATCCTTCTGCTCATGCGTGGGCAAAATAGCCAATGAAAAACGACATTTCTAACACAATTAGGCATTAGTTAACCGAAAATCTCTTGGAGGTCGATATATTAGGATGTATTCAGAAATAGCCCCCAAAATGTGTTTCCTACTCGCATTTCGGGCAAAAACGACAAAAACCTCCAGGGGTTAATGTGTTAAGACCTCACACCATGTGCTTTTTATATGCTTGCCCTAAGACACAGTGAATTAAATCAGCCATCAGTTCATCCTAATGTCCATCCATTAGCAATTTGGTTTTTTGCACAATAACTTACCTGTTCATCTGCAGTTACCAAACTTAGTAGATGGCAAGCAGTTGTTGTAAGGAAGAACTTGATCAATTTCAGTCTCAAAATCTCAGAGGTCAAGGTTGCTGACTGAAAGTAGGAAAATGGTTTCTGCACAATAACTCTTGTTATCTACCATCAGTTCCAAACTTTGAAGATAGCTTGCACCTGTGATGAGGAAGAATGCTGTGCAAAATAACTTTAGTTCTCAACCATCTACAATTACCAAACTTCGTGGATGGTGTGCACTTGGTGTAAGGCTAAACCAGTATGATTTTAGAGTCAGATGGTCTAAGATCTAGGTCACTGTGAACTATACAAATAGTTGCTGTACATTAACATTAGTTCTGCTTGACATACTTTAATCAAACTTTGTGGATTGTTTGCACTTGGGGTAAGGAAGAAGGCTTTTGATTTTTTGAGTCAGAAAGTCAAACATCAAGGTCAAACATTAAGGTCACTTTGACTGAAAGAATAAATATAGTTTCCAGACAACAATTCAAGTTCTCCACCATCTGCAGTTGCCAGACTTTGTGGATGGCTTGCATTTGGGGTAAGAAAGAGCTGTACCTATTTCTGGCTCCAATTATCACAGATCAAGGTCATTGTGACCGAGAGAATAATTATTTCCACACTATAACTTAAGTTCTAAATCGTCTATGGTTATCAAACTCTGTGGATAGCTTGCACGTGGTGCAAGGAGGAACCCTGTGGATGCTGGAATCAGAAGGTTAAAGATCAAGATCTTTTTTACAAAAGCCACTGGACAAGTTTTGACAAAATTTTACTGGAAGCACATTGGCATCAAACTCTTTAAATTTTATACAAATGATGCTGATTTGCTATCCAATATGGTCGCTGTTACAAAATTAGACAAATCTTGAAATAGCTTCTTAAAAACTGCTCAGTAGCATTTGACCAAATTTGAAAGAAAGTATTTTGACATGAAGTACCTTTCAGATTTGTATGAATCAGTGGACACAAAAGCCTTTGGTGTGAATCAACTTGTGTCAGTTCATTCTCCTCTAGTATCTCCATCTCTGTCATGCTGTACTGGTTAGGCAGTGGAAGATCAGGAAGTATGGACATTCATTTTCATGGTCTTTGGACATCAGGATCCTCTCCATTTTTTTAAGGAGGCATTTGTCGACTTGGGCATAAATTCAGTCATTAGTTACTTCTTCACTCAGCTAAGATGAAGTTCATAGTTAAGAAGGTAACACAAAGCCAAGAGGCAGCAAGATAGCAAAGGAGTTGGTCAGCCCCCTCTTGCACGTTAGGCCTCTTGTTGCAGAATCTAGCTACAAGGTGCATTCACCTGCTTGACCACTAAAGCCTCATGCCAAAGATTTGGGATCATCCCAAGTGGGGATACCAATATGGACCTGGATCCACAACCCCATTGGGTTGCTTGAAGCTATGGAGATTAGAGCTTGAACCCTGTTTATAATAGTTTTGCACTCTATACTGATCATTCAAGTCTGGTTGACCACCAGGATGTTCCTCTTGCCTGGAAGATGGCAGACTTGCCGAGTGATCCCTTCTGATAATGACCATCAGAGGAGCTACCAGGCTTCCAAGCAACAAGAAGGTGCAGGCATGACTCATTGATGTAAGAGATTTGACGTAACTGATGGCTTTTCCAACTGAACTGCTTGACCTTTGTAGAAATGCTTCATTATACTCCTTCAGTAGCGTAATCTCTGGAGTGGCCTCTGAAAATCCCAGGGATCAACAATATTGGTCAAAGGATCAGCTAAACTGCTTTAAAGTGTTCCCATACCATACCACAAGGTCTGTAGGTCCTTCACCTAATCTTTGTAAGCAAATACCACAGCAGAACTGCCAGACCCCTTTTAAATCTCCTATTTACCTTTTTGTTAAACAGAGTGGCCATAAAGGGTGAGAGCAGGAAGTCAGTGTATTCTTCCCCCATCCCCAAGTATGGAAGTGATCAGCTCTAGGAAGCTGCACAATCTCCTGTCCAGTCCCCTTATTCCAGACACCCAGAAGAATCCAGACTAGGCCTTGTTTCAGAAGACTAGTCAGACAATGTATGGATCATCTCCACAGTAAAAGAGGGCTACCAGGACCATCCACTTGTCAAGGTCCCTATTTAGTTTCAGCAGACCAAATTAGAATCTAAGGTTTAGAGGGGGGCAGTGTTCTATTCTTGTAGAGGGGAAAATCATGCCTAATTATCTGTTGTTCCCCATTTAATTTATTAAAGAAGAGTGCTTCAGGACGGAGACATCAGACTCAGTTAGGAACGACATAAGATAGAATGACTGGGCAGTCTACATGGTATAATTCTCCCTTGCAATTTTTCTGGGAAAAGAGGATTTTTTAATTTCGGGCTCATTGCTATGACCTAGCCTCTGCTTCTAGAGCCTTTACCAGGTAAATGGGAGTAATGGCAGCTCACTTGAGATCATTAAGGATTTCCATCATCCAGTATTTCAATGACTGGTTGATATACAATGTGATCAGCTACAACTTCTGTGTCATAACTCATCCTGATAGCCACCCTGTGACCGCAATAGTCCTGGTTCAGTGATCTCCACAACCTGTTGGTAGATGTTCTCAGGGAGTTGCTGCTAAGGAAAGATCTTCTGTCATAGCACATAGGGTTCCTCCTCAATTCAATTCAATTCACAGGTTTTCCACCTTCATATTAAACGATCTGTCTGCCACGATCAGTTTTAGAGCAGGATTGCAGACTGCATCACTCAAATGTTCAATATTTATGAGGTGGAGAGTATTCTGTAATTGGTCAGTATGCAAAACATTGATCTGATCTGTTCCATTTTGTCTAAAGTTGCAGATTTCCTTCTCTTTCTTTTTGAAGAAAAATACTGATCAGGCTCCACCATTAAGGGCTATAGAGCAGATCTCATCAGTAAGCTGAGCTGAAGTTCTCTATAGGCTTCACCATAGTATTGGACCTCATCTTTCAGAACTGATGAAGTATTTCGAGCTTCAAAGACCAGTCTCTTGCTCTTTAATGTCTAAGTGGAACCTTTTGTATTTCTTTTGGTAATTATCTAAACTACCTTATGAACCCTTGTGTGAGGCTTCCTTCAAGAACCTTATGTTAACAAGGGTCTTCTTTCTCAATCAGTGAAGAAAAGAAGCAAAATTCTTGCCTTATCTGTGGAAAAGCGCTGCCTACAACAGTCTTCCTTTCTTGTTAGCCAGGCTCTCAGACCAGGAATCATCTACATTCATTAGCCCCTGAACCAATTTGAAATCCTGATCAAGATAAACTCCTTTACAAAATGAAAGCCATAGGTTTCTATTTGTCGAGACTGAAAGGGTGGAGAAAGGTTGAAAAATGTCTCTTTCCCCCTTGCAAAAGTAATTCTGATTTTTGGCAGCCACCAGCTCATTTTGGATTATTCTCTCCTTCATGAGAATCAAAATGCATGAGGTTAGGGTTGTTGCTACATCTAGGATCTTTCTTCATCATACTTCTTTGGATGATATATTGAAAGCCACCTTTTGGCTGTCTCCATCTTCTGTTAATTCTACCTTTGTTTGATGTCTTACAAAAGTGAAGGCCCAGTTGTGTCAGCTGAACAAGTTGTTGAGCCAGTCACCACACTGGAGCACACTACTAACTGCAGTAACTGAAGACTAGCATTAGTCTCCCTTCAGACTGGAAAATTCGGCATTGTAATAATAACATGTAATGTATTATTGATATTAAAATATAGATTTTTTCCATGTGTGTGAGGTAAAACTAATTGTAATTATGAAATACTTACTGTTATTAATACCAAATTCCCTCCCCCCTCCCCAGTCTGAAGTCCTTCAATCTTGGTCCAAGTCAGCTGGTCTGAAGTCCTTCACTTTTGGTCCCAGTCAACCAGTCTGAAGTCCTTCAGTCTTGGTCCAAGTCAAACAAGGATGATATTCTGAATGACAGATGTGACTAAGGTATCCAACTGGGACCATGTTTATTTTTTATTTTTCTAGACCACCAATTACTAGTTAGAGGATGGAATTCACTTTGGACTGGGGACAAATGCCAAATAAAGTGAAGCAATGTAATAATAACAGCAGGTAAGTATTAATTAGAATTTGTTTCCTTCTACAAAAAAAACCCTTCATTTTCACTAAAAGACTTCTTGTGATATGTAGTTCATCACAAAGGAAACTAGTGCTGATCTGGCCTCCGGTGTAGCTGCCATGATAACCATCTCCAGAATTTTGTTATAGTTTCTTCTTCTGAGCAGATTGTTGTAAAGAAATGAGGTTCTTACCAAGACTTTTAATAATATCTGGTTGGTTTTAGATAGAAAGAGTACTTCTCAGACCATCATTATGATGACCATCTTTGAAAATCTTGTTATCACTACTCTTCTTTAAGGGATGGTGGTATTGACATGGGAATTTTACTAAAAGCCTTCTCATTGTAAGTAGTTAGTCCTAAATTAAGATGATCCAAGTGTTTCTTCAAAAAATTTGACAAACCTTGTAACTACTTCTTCCAACTGGATAGTTATACTAAAATTCTGTCTATCGATCCATATCCATTTCCATTTCCACTCCATAACTCAAGTTCTCCACCATCTACAGTTTGCTTGTATCTGAGTAAGAAAGAAGCTTATCGATTATGGGGTAAGAAGTTCCATGGTCAAGGTCATTGTGACAAAGCTTTACATTACAGATTTGACCAAACTTTGTGAATCAGTTATACCTGGGTAAAGGAAGAAGCATGTCATTTTTTGGGGTCACAGGTTAAAGGTCACTGACACTGACTGAAAGAAGACAAATGATTTTGGCACAAAGACATTAGTTCTTCATTGCAGACCTGGACCAATTATTGTGAATAACTTGCACTTGGAGTGAGGAAGAAGATTTGGGGTTCAAAAGGTCAAATGTCAAAGTTACTATGACTCTGAGAGAAGAAAAATGATTCTTTTGCATAATAATTATATTCTATACTATGTATGTTGACCAACGTTTGTGGAGAGCTTGCACTTAAGATATGGAAGAGTCATGTTGTGTTTAGGGTCAAACAGTCAACAGGATCATTGAGGTTGTGGCTTAAAGACAGGTGGTTTTTCAGAATAATTTTGATTTGGAGTGGCTGGCACTTACGTTAATTAAAAACTTATAGCTTCTGTGGTCAGAATGTCAAAGGCAATGGTCATCGTAAAT
Organism: Megalonaias nervosa; assembly: GCA_016617855.1. Lineage (NCBI taxonomy): Eukaryota > Metazoa > Mollusca > Bivalvia > Unionida > Unionidae > Megalonaias > Megalonaias nervosa. The sequence goes on along the minus strand of JAECUM010005054.1, from coordinate 64,165 downwards.
CTGATTAGAAAATAATGGTCTACAGAGGTCTCGGAAAAACTTAATCATGCATATTTGGAAACACATTTTTTTCCTGGGATGCAGAAAATCATGCAGCAGTCCTCTGTATGCATGCAGTATCTGGGTGGCAAATTCAAAGGCTTGCCAGTCCTGTTTCAACCACCAGCTGAGTGGGTAAATATGTTGATCAGTTGATCATTTTAGCTGTGCTGATATTTACAATGAGAGAATTCAGTGGCTGATAGACTCCCAAATATATATGTTGTCATTATAAAAGTACTTCTAAAGAACATGACCCAATAGCTGGGCAGCAAGTTCAAAGACTTAGACTAGCTGCTGAGTGGTGGGAAAATGTGTTGATATTCACAATGACTAAATTCTGAGGCAGGAAGACCCAGAGATGTACATGTGGTCATTATAAGAGTACATCAAGCAAAGAACTTTAGCTTTTGTTAACTTGTTAATTTCCTTGTGTAGCCAAATAAGTTGTGCAAATGACCTCAAAATCATGTCAAGTCTTAGACAAAATGCCATTTGCAAATGTGGATAAGTATTTTGGGGTTAAAGGGCAAATTGACAAAGCTTGTAATGAGATTCAGAAGATTGCTAATAGTTTGGATGGGACAGTAGCTAAGTGTAAGAAAGTATGATGCGTGGCTTAGTGTTTAGAATAAGACTTTTCCTTGGATTGACAAAATTCAGTCTCACTCTGATGGACATACAAGAGCTATATGTCTGTGATGTAAAGAATTTGGAAATTAAACTCAGTTACAACTACTGGTTCTTCTCATCGGGACATTTAGCAACTTCAGGTATGCCCAATATGCTTCTGTTGGGAGATTGCACCTTTGCTAGTGGGACTCCTATTGTTTCCTAAAATAGGAGTCCTGGATCCCAAGTTTTAAAATTTTAGCAAGACGTCATGTCTAGTTCAAGACTATATAGTTACCTTAACTAAAGATCCAAGTCAATGAGACCCATTAGTCAATGATTTCCAGAGTCAGCCATGACTTCCTGGTGCCTATGCAGAGGAACAATGTGGTTGATATATGTAATATACTATTCATGGTACTCTTGTGGGTGTTTTAAATATATTGTTCCTCATGTATTCAAATGATTGTTTGATGCCATCCTGAAAATCTTTACATGTCTACTTCTTCAAAACAGATCATATCAACATGGGGTTTTCATAAAATGATATATACAACAGCAGTATGTTAATGCTGCTGAATGGTGTTTATCTGACCTACATGGTATCATAGTGGCCATCTTTACAATTTTTTATCACTACATTTGCATGAATGGTGGCATGGATGTGTTCTTTTCAGTAAAATACTTCTTGCAGTTTTTAAATGGATCTGAATGCAGATTTGACCACCAGTGTATCTGTACATTTGTTAAGGAGTTCTGAAAACCAGACCTAAATTACCATGGTCATTTCTTGGAAAGGTCAGAGGTCATTCCTTGCATTTTTGTTCTTTGTTGAGCTTATTAACACACTTAGACTGTACTTGTGCAAATGAATTTGACCAGATTTTGTATTTGGTTGCATTTCAGTGAACAAGCTGATAGCTGGTTCACAGAGATCGATTTTAAGGTCAAAGGTGATAACATCAACAGATATGAATGGATTTTTATCCAACACAATTTGTAGATATATCTGAAGAATACCTTGAATGAAACAGCTTCATTATACTTATGGTCCCCTCCCTCACCCAAATACTACTTGTAGATTTAACCAAATGTGAGTGTGTCTTGACAGAGTCTGAGAGGATTTTCTCTCCAAGATAACAGGTTTAAGGTCATAAGCCATATCATAGAAAATTGTACTGCACTTACAGGTACATGTGTCATGTAAATGTGTTGATTCACACATGTAAGAAAATATTTTTGCTATGTTGAAGCATTTAAAGTATATCAGAGACATAATATACAGCCTTGTCTTCAATTCTTATAAATTCATTGTAGCCAATAGAGCATCAATCCATTTGAGGACTCTTGTTTTGTGTTTAATGGCTACCATGCTCATAGATGGAGATATTTGTTCATTTTAATAACCTAAAACATGTAACCTTACACAGCAGGGTTCAGGCAATGCTGGTAACCATGAAGGAATTTTCTTTGTTCCTAGTGAACTTGAAAAATATATCTTTTCCAGTGCAGTATCATAATAACTGAGTCAGGTTTCAGAGTCATAATGACAGAGTCAGGATTCCATGTCATAATAACTGAGTCATGTGACAGTATCATAATGACTGAGTCAGGTTTCAAAGTCATAATGACAGAGTCAGGATTCCATGTCATAATAACTGAGCCATGTGACAGTATCATAATGACTGAGTCAGGTGACAATATTATAATGACAGATTCAGGTGACAATATCATAATGACAGTCAGGTGAAATATTATAATGACGTCAAGTCACAGTATCATATTGAAAAAGTCTGGTGACAATATCACAGTATCATAATGACAGTATTCATTTTGTAACCTTTTTTTCTTAGGTAATGAAAGAAAAAATAAATGGACATTCACTTATATCTTCCCAACCTACCGTGGCTCCAGTGGCTTGGATGGTGATATTTGGAGATGGAGTTCACAACTTTATTGATGGCCTTTCAATTGGAGCTGCATTTACAGAAAGTATATCGGCAGGAATCTCAGTGTCTTTGGCTGTGATATGTGAGGAACTACCTCATGAGCTGGGTGAGTTGGAGGACAAGAAGGAAGAGTTTTACATTAGAATCTTGAACAATGATAAAGGAGTGGTCCGTATTTACAAGGGAATTTGGGGGTGGTTTTGATTTTGGTTTTGGGGGGTGTTTGCATTTAACATAAAAAACCCCAAGTCCAATTTTTGGGCCAAATAAAATATAGGTTATGATCATAAATGTCCTAATAGGGTATGATATTTCATGTACAGTCCTACCCACTTATATCGACATCACTTATGTCGACAAGCTGCCTATTTCGACAAAAAAGCAAAGTCCCGGTCCCTTGGTCTACTATTACTACCAAAATTGTCATGCTTATGTGTCGACGTCGAGATAAAAAATAAACGTACATGTCGACAGAAGCCCTTGGTCCCAGCTTGAACAAATCCTTTGTTTTCTAATCATTTACGTTGACAAGCTGCCAGCTCTGACCCATTCTTTGTTCAACAATTAGTTGATCTTGCCACCAGGCTTTAATTTTCCCGCCTTATCATTTATGTCGACTGGCTGCCAGTTCCAACCCAAACTTTGTTCAACAATTAGTTGATCTTGCCGCCAGGCTTTAATTTTCCCGCCTAATCATTTATGTCGGCAAGCGGCCAGTTCCAACCAGTACTTTATTCAACAATTAGTTGATCTTGCCGCCAGGCTTTAATGTTGAGGTTGGATAAAAAACAGGCTTTTGTTTGGTCCTGTAAAGTTGGCCTCTCGCGCCGACTTAAATAAAAGCAATGAAATCTGATCGGTTCTCGCATTTTCCAAGGTGATCGGTGATTAAAACAAGTTTTATTGTGCTGTGAAATTTCCTTTTTAACTTTATTTATATTTACGATGGCTACCAACGGCAGTGTAGAACGCAGATTAAATTTACAGTCTCTGGAAACTTAATATCTGGCTGTTAAGGAAGTAGAGGGTGGGGCATGTCACAAAGATGTCTGTGAAAAATTTTAAATGTATACCACTGGAGCTGACATTGTTGCAGTATTGTATTGTAAGAATCATTTTCTTTTAATACCTCATTAGCATGTGTCAATGTATACAATATTATGCCTTCATTAATCATATCAGCCGCATATCTTATGTTCGCTTTTATGTACTTTTCACGATGACTTCCGTAACTAAATGCACGTACTGTTTAAACCAACTTGTCGACAGGTTTTCATTTCCCTGTGAATAGCCCCATCCCCTTGGTAGCCTCAATAAGATGGGAACACACTGACCAAAATCTAGGCCAATTTAAGTACATGTACTTGAAGCGTGTAAATAACAACTATGCAACCATGTGCTTATGCCGACATTGAAAATCGTAGTGAATGTTTTTCATATCAGGATGTGACTGATGCACTGTTTAATTGTGGATTTTATTACACAAAGGTAACCAAAATGTAATTTGTCAATATACAAGTGTATTTCACACTGGTTTTGTCCTCATGTAATCAAAATTTGCATTGTTTGTTTTCTCAAAGTGTAAATGCTACTCACTGACGACAGGTCACCCCTTACTGACGAATTTAACTTTATCTTTTTTTCAGACCCCCCCCCCCAAACACTTATCTCGGCATCTGCCTATGTCGACAATATTTCCTCGGGCCCGAGGATGTCGACATAAACGGGTAGGACTGTAACAGGGTTAGAGATGAGACATATGGATTTATGGGTTCTGGTTAGGGTTACAGTATTATTTGTGACATGTATTGTCTCCCTTCACCAAGTAAATATTTTGTACTTTTTGAATGGTCCATTATCTGAGTGGATTGAATGATTCTGCCATGTGAATTTTGAAAAAAGCAAGGATAAAGTCAAGTTTTCATGTATGCACTAGTTGTCATCTTAAATTAAAAAGAAATTGTTGTTTAAAACATAATACTAATTTTGTTTAACCAAAGTCTATTCAGTCCTTTTTTTTAAATGTCATCAAGAAACTTCCAGATGAAAATTATCAATCACTGTGGACTTTTACAATGGCTGCCAGGTACTATACTTGGTCAAGAAAGGAGCTCCTCTAGTCTAATGGTCAGAATATGGGGTAGTGCGAATTTGGTTATCAACATACGTAGCTTTCATTGTGACACAGCCAGCAACATTCAGTCTATATTGTACTGGATCACACTGTAAGGTTGATTTTGTCCAAAGTTGTTGACGTACTTTATCATTGATTTAGCCATATATACTTTTCTGGGCATATAAATAATGATCCTTATGGATGTATGAGGATCCAAATAAAATGAATAATTGCCATTTGCAGGTTTGTAGAATCAAATTATAAAAAATGGCACCCACTACTGAAATAATCTTGGTTGAATGCCTACATGATCTGTATGAATTTTACTATAGCAAGAAGCTATTAACCTACATTGGATTTGGAGCTGAAGTTTCTGAAACTGAACTGAAAGCCATTAAGGTCCAAGTCTGCTTTATGAAATCTGTATCTGAAGTTTCAATTCAGCAGTACATGATATTTTGTTACACCTTACTGAAAATTGTTCTAACTTATAGAAAAATATAGACTGCCTTGCTGAAAATGTCCTGTTAGGTTTGGCAGATCTGAGTAAGCCATCCCTTAATAACTGATATGTGTTTGGGTCAAGTTTTTATTGCTAGTTTGTAATATGGGGAGTATGTAGCCAAAACTACACCTGATTGTCTTTCTGTGAACATGTTCATTTTTAGAGCATTGTTCTCAAACCCATTCAAGGTATTTCTATGAAACTTGGTAAATTTTTTTGACTAGTGGTCCAATTGTGCCTTTGCTATTCACAGTTCTTCTTTTTTCAGGATTTAATTTTTCATGTTTTATCCATTTATCGTCCATCCATCCATCATCCACACTTTAATTTTTGGAGCATAACTCTATAAAACTTATTTTACATATTGGACTTATGGTCCAGATCTGCTTTGTGGTAGTCGTTGTTTGTTAGTTTTCAGTATTTTTTAATGTTTTGTCCATTTATTTTGTCCTCTATTCAGACTGCTCCAGTGGCCTAGTAGTTAGAGCGTCCTCCTCAGTTGCGGGAGGTCGTGGGTTCAAACCCTGGCCAAGTCATGCCAGAGACTTTAAAAAATGGTACTAACAGCTGCCTCGCTAGACACTCAACATTAAGAGATTAGTGTTAGGACTGGTCAGCCTGGTGTCAGGATAATGTGACTGGGTGGGACATGATGCCACATGTCTGTGGCATCATGTCCCATTGCTGGACATCACTATAAACTGCCACACTGCAGAGATCTTAGTGATATGACTGAAAAATTGTTAAAGCTACGTTAAAAATTCAAATCACACACACACACACACAGACACACAGAGTCCCCTATTCAGTTATCCACACTATCATTTCCAGGGCAGATCTGCAAACCATGCAAGATATCCCAATAAAACTTGACATCAGAATTTTGTGAAGTTATTTGAAAGCAAATGCATGATATTGTTAAAATCAGTAAATTTTTTCCAGGAAATGTATTGTCTCCTGTACAATGACACAAAATTAATTTACAAGATTTTCTGATCTGATTTTGATCAACCCTGAAATAGTGGATTATACCATCAGTATCTTGAATGAGTTGGTTAATGCATGCATATTAAAAAGTTGATTTTGGTGAGCTTTCTACCTTTCAGAGACAACATTTCTGATCAGATTTTGACAAAAGTTAGAATATTTGCCTATATCATCAAGATCTTGGAAATCTTTCATATTGAGCAAGATCTAAGAATATTATGGATATTGGCTGAGCTTGCTACCATTCTGAGACCTTATTTCTGATACTACTGTGATCAGAGCTGGAAATTAGGCTTATTTTTTCAAGATTTCCAGTGATTCGGATAATGTGTGGAAAAGTGACTCATGTATCTGACCATGCTTAAGCAATCAACAGCATTAAAAGAGTTTTGTACAGAAAGTATCTGTCTGACACAGTTTTCTTGTCGGCTGTTTTTATACTTGACTGTAAGACAGATGCCATCCAGGTGAGTGATCTGAAATTCACTTGGACCCCCTGATTCTCTTTTTTTGAACACACATTCAGCTAGGATAATTTCTCATTCTGATTTGTGTATGGCCTTATATGTGTCATTATTTTAGATGAAAAGGCAATTTAATCAAGTATATATTTGCTCATAGCACGTGATTCTTTATGGAACTCACAAAATATGTGTCTAAAAATTCCTGTTAATGTAATATTTTTCAGGTGATTTGGCTATAATGTTGAATTCTGGGATGGCGCTGAAAAAGGCATTGTTGTATAACTTCATGTCAGCCTGTATGTGTTACCTGGGTCTAATGTTGGGCATTTGGTTGGGGGAGAACACCATGGCCCATGACTGGATTTTGGGGTTGGCTGGTGGAATGTTCCTTTACATCTCTCTTGTTGATATGGTGAGTAAGGTCATTTTTGTTATGTCCAGACTGTTAAAAAGTCATAGTAACCTATAAATACAGTAATAATCAACGGACCCCCAAAAAATGTATTTACACATAGCTGTACACAGTACACATCCAGCTCTGATGCAATTAGGACAGATGGGTCTGTGGTATTTTCAATATAATAATATGTGATACTAATATCATTATGACAGATTGATCAGTGGTATAGTCAGTGTGATATTGGAGATCATTTGTGCATATCATTACATACTAATACAGTAAAACCTGTTATGAGAGACCGCCCCTTCTGCCAACAAAAAGCGGTCTCTCAAAACAGGTGGTCTCTCAGCAGGTTTGTACAAAAAGACCAGTTTCCAAGGTCCAGTTTAAGAACAATTTCAAGAAAAATAACCACAATCACTGTACATATATTCTATTCTTTGTTAATAGTTCTTGCTAAAAAATATTGTATGCATTCATCTAAAAAAACAAAATTATATAGCAATAAAGATATACTTCTATCATTAAACATGAAATCATATTTACACTTGAAGATCACATATTTTAGCATATGAAATCATTTCTAAATTACTCCTTTTCCTTTATAACAACCTAAATTTGTTTTACCAATGTTTAAACCAGTTTTTGCAAGTGGTCTGCTCTTTTTCACTTCTTTCAGTTACAATAATTTTTTTCTCCAGCCTTAAAATTTGTCTCTTTTTAGTTGGAGGTTAATCCATTATTATTAAGGTTCTAGGTGTTAAAATTATTAGTGTTCAGTTGTAATATCAAACGTAAGACGGTTTTGACTGGGCTGTGGGAAAATATGAAAAATCTATACATGTGCATTGCATATCTAACAATTAACGAAATAAAAAGAAACAATTATCTCATCCAGAAACAGAACCATTTACTTAGAGACAAAGTCAACGGCTTCATTCAAAGATGACATGCAGGGATTAACTCTATAAGCAAAGTGTGTAACCTGGTCACACCAACTTGAATAGATGACAGCTTTATGATTGGGATGTAATCACTTAACATCGGGGGGGAAAAACAACAAGCATCACAAGTCTTGAACTATATCCATCGAATCCCGCAAACGATTCTCTCTTGCTGGTCTAATGACAATGACCTTATTCACCCCTGGCAATATGGATTAACTCTGAAGACAAACAATATATGCAACCACTATGTCAACTTTGGCACTACAATGGCAATTTGTGACATGTACATTAGCCTGGTTTACAGACTGTTGCATCTCTCACCGGTAGCAACAATCCTTTTTTTAAAAAAATATTCCTTTTATGTTTGTTTTTAATCAGAACAATCGTTACTAATGAAGCGGTCGTTGTAACAGTTGATTACATATAGGTCAGTGGTGTTTGTCTGTTCTCATGATACGGTCGTTCATAGGGATGCCAGGTCCTATGATAAGGCGGGGAAGCAGGCTAAGTGCAGGAATAATTAGTCTTGTTCCCTGTGTTGCTCACCGCTATACAAATAGCGGAGAACAATGCAGGGAACATACAAAGCAGGGAACCAGACTAGGAAATAATCTACATATACTTTTTGGTTTACAATAGAAACTATAAAACACTATTAGCATAGCTAAAAAAATTCAGACATCGGTAGCCAGCCTATTTTTTAAATTTTTTTTATTATTTAGAACAGTATGAGTGGTCGTTCTTACAGGGATTAAATAAAGGTTGGTGGAGTTTATTCTCGTTTTTTCAATGTGGTCATTCATAGCAGTGTCAAAATGCATATTTTGCCAAGACATCGCGGTCACTGGTCATGTTCAGCAGGTGGTTGCTCATAACAGAGCATTTATATAATAAAATCAATCCGTGCATTACAATTATGGTCGGAAATGACAGGTGGTCGCTCGTAGCAAAGGTCGCTCATAGCAGTTTTTACTGTATCATTAGGATAGATGGGTCTTTGCTATGGGTAATGTAATAAGTAATATCATTTATAAATTCTTTTAAGTGGACTTTACTGTGAATACATGCATGCATGTAAATAAATTGAGTGACTTACGGACATTTATATATTAACTTAAAAGATGAATTACTTTTTAAAGTGGTTAAGATTTTGAAACATTTTGGAAAGGTTTGAAAGGCAGAGTAGACTTACACAGAAAGTTTGTTCAGAAAATTTGAGGAAATATTTGCATATTTTTTGGGAACACTTATTGTATGCTCTTTGGGGTTAGGAGTGATTAAAAAAAAGATACAGTTTAAAGAAATGTTGATCTAAATGACATACAAAATATGTTTTAGCATCATTTTTTGCAAATGAATTTTAGCTTACAGACTTGTATCTCTTTTGAAAGATTGACTAGAAAAGACAATCACATTGTTGTGGGTTTTGTCATGTGGACTGACAATGTCTCTTTCTTCTGACAGAGGTTTTGAAACATGACATACCCTTGAAGCCTTGGCATCATGGCTTAAGTGGCTGATATGCTCAGCATACCCAGAAGTCTCATTAGACCTGACATTCCTCATAACATCTTCATCTTATAAGATTCAATCTGTGGGCCCCATATTTGAATGTAATATATTGATCCAAAACATCACTGAATATATTGGCTGGTATACACATTCAACCATCTTGAGTTTCTGCCTAAATGAGCTAGAATTGCAGAGAAGGGGATTTAATGGGGTGTGTTCAATGGATGCCGCCTAAGCAAACACTGGACCCAGTAACTGTCAGCATAACCATCTCACAGACAAGGGTTTATTGCCTTTGCTGGATTTGCCTGGAAATTTTCTTGCTAAGAAAACATCATTCATTTTTCATTATTGGTGTACTGACATCATGTTTCATTATCAGTTGTTCTGCTTTCCTGTTAGGGAGTGGCTTATCCTTCATGTGGGTACTCAACCAGATTTTCCCTTGAATGAGGTTGCATGTTCCTGCATTTCATCGTCCTATGTATCTTTTTGCCTAACAGTATGTGATAGGGGAATGTATTAAATAAAGAAAGTAAATTTAATAGTAAATTATGTTTCTTAAAAATACTTACCTGATCACATTACTGTAAAGCCTTCCTACACCTCCCTGAAAATGTGAACAACCTTATTGTTGATTGTATCAAGCTTCAATGGGATAACATCCTGAATACATGTACAGTCTTCCCTTTCTTATAAAATCACTCCTTCTGCAGCAGGAAAGTGGCCTTATAAGAGGGGTGGCCTTTCTAGAGGAGGATCATGCAGATGATGAGTAATAACTACATATAAAGTATGGAAGGCATAACTAATTTTTAATAATTAATATTTTCATTTAAAAATCACAGGCATGTTATGGAATAAATGTAAAATAAAACTTGTATTAATGTTATTAAAAATAATTATGAATAAGAATCAATCTTGGTGAAAAACCACAGTCTCAACAAAATCAGGTCACACACATCTGACTAACTATCATAACTATCACTGGCTGTCAGTTCCATTTTCTGCTGCAGTTGATTGTAAAATGACAGCGTTTGAATCTCGCTGACATCAGATTTCTCAGTAGTGATCAGAGGACTCTTTTTTATTCACTTTTCTTTTTAAACATGACAGTTTGCACCATTTGCAACAGCTTATTTTTTCATTGGCAATTTGTATTTATTACACAATATACTCAGTGTATTCAAAGGAAATGAGCATGTCACATGATCAGACTGGTTTTAGTATGATACTCTCTGAAGTACGTTTCATAATCAAAGAGACAGAAGCCACAATGATAACATGCCATTTTAAATTTCTGGCTATCAGTTGTCACGCTGTCTTGAGCTGAACAATACTGTACTTCTCATGGTTTAGCTTTTGTCATTTTGATAGTAATAGATGGTAGTAGCCAGTAATTATTAAAATGATAAAACTTAACAGTATGGATAATCAGATTACTTACCTCTATATATAGATTAATGTTATTTTTTTTTCTTTTTTTCATTTTTGAACAAATGTCAATGTGATGAATTTATAAATCAACAAATATTTGTGAGATTTCTATGTGTAGCGCCCTTATATGGTCACTCACATGTAAATTTGACAGTTTACACTAATAAGCCTACTTCAGGCTGCATTAAAGGGGTGTCCATCTTAGAAGTCACAAATTTATTGGTGCCTTGGGAGGGATTCTGGCCATATATCATATATAGCAGGCCTTTCAAGAAGGGGTCCACTATAGCGGTGGAAAGGGAGGTAATTTGGAGGTGTTTCTTTTTGTCTGTAGATATATAGATGGGAAAAGACAACATTTTTTGTTGTTCTGGGAGGGCTGAATTTCAGAGTTAGCATAGTTTATTTTACAGAAACCATCATGGTATAAAGTCCTTTAAGGTTTGTACAGTTGATTGCATTCTGCCATCAAATATGGTTACCATTAATAAAATAGAGACTAACAAAAGGCAGATTGCTTGTTTTAGTGGCAGTTTATTAAATATTTTAAGCTCATATGTCCATCCATCGTCAGTTTGTTAGCACTACTCCACAACTACTTGGTGGATTTCCATGAAACTTTACAACCAAAATGGTGGTGCATGGACATACTGAAAATCTTATTGCTTCTTTTCCAGAATGAAAACTTATATCCTCATGGGGTTTTCACTAAAAGACTTTTTATGATGTCTAGTTTATTCTAAATGAAATTAGTGCTGATTTGGCATCCAATACGACCTCCATGGCAGCCATAATGAATATGTTGTCATTCCTCATTCTGAAAGAAAATAAAATTGACACAGGATTTTCAACATAACGCTTCTTACGATGTCTAGTTCATCCTAAATGAAAATATAGTGATCTATCCTTCATTATGGCCATAATGGTGGCCATTTTGAGAATCTTGTTATCATTATGCTAGATGGATGATCACATTGACATTGGTTTTTCACCAGAATACTTCTTATGATGTCTTGCTTGACCTTAATGTAAATGATGCCAATCTGATATCCAATATGACCTTAATGTAAATGATGCCAATCTGATATCCAATATGGCACTTGACCTTAATGTAAATGATGCCAATCTGATATCCAATATGGCACTTGACCTTAATGTAAATGATGCTAATCTGATATCCAATATGGCACTTGACCTTAATGTAAATGATGCCAATCTGATATCCAATATGGCACTTGACCTTAATGTAAATGATGCTAATCTGATATCCAATATGGCACTTGACCTTAATGTAAATGATGCCAATCTGATATCCAATATGGCACTTGACCTTAATGTAAATGATGCTAATCTGATATCCAATATGGCACTTGACCTTAATGTAAATGATGCCAATATGGCACTTGACCTTAATATAAATGATGCCAATCTGATATCCAATATGGCACTTGACCTTAATATAAATGATGCCAATCTGATATCCAATATGGCACTTGACAGTTGTCTTGCAAATCTTGTTATTGCAGCTGCCAAATCGAAAATCATTGACGTGGGTTTTCACCAGAAGTCTTATTATAGTATCTAGTTGATTCTAAATGAAAATGATGTTGATCTGAAATCCAGTATGAGCACCATGGTGCCATGTTGAACATCTGTTAGTAATACAGTAAATACTACTATTGCATTTCTGTGTATTTTCCTGTCACTAGTCCCCAGTCCAAGAAGGTTAGTAACTGAAGGTCTAGAATAAAACACATTATCCCAGTCTGACACCATAGCAAACTTCCAACAATCAGAATGTTATCCTTTATTTCCTTGGACTTTGTGTAATCTGAGTACTCACAAGGTAATCTGATTTGTACCGGTCTCCCATTTTCTGTCTGTGATCACTGGTCAACAAGCACCAGGCAAGGGACATAGATTTTCGAACCAGGCACCAAGTTTTTAATACCCATCTCAGAGAAGGAATCAGATTAATGCCCTTTCTGAATGTTGTTCTTCAGCCCATGTGGGGCTTGGGTACTCCTACCACCTGGAGGTGAGTTAGCCATATCTCCTTTTACTACCATGATACCATCAATAGCTTTGCCATGGCTCCATGGTTTGGGAGACAGGACACACTGTTGAGGATTCTTGCCTCTTATGGCCTCAGTGAGAGAAGGGAAGTGGACTGCCACTTACTGCCACCAGCACTGAGAGGAAATCAACAGTCCATTTCTCCCTTTCTCTAGGAGAAGTGGAACAATGGGTTAGACCCATCCCAACACCATGATGGGGGACAATGACTCATCAATCATAAAGTATCCTTTTGCCAAGGATGGAGATGAGATGGAATAGTTTGGTCTCACTCTGAGAGCAGAGACAAAGATGATGAACTATCAGATTTGTTTCACACAAATGAGTTTCCAGAAGAACAAACCATGTTGGGTCCTTCTGCTTTTTTGAGGTCTCCTAATCGTCATTTCACCTTATGAGACACGTGATGGAGGAAGAAGAAGCATGGAACTCTTACAAGGCAGTGAACAATGTTTACCACCTGCTACTTTCAGATCTGTGTCCAAAACCCTTGAGATCGTTTGGACACTAGGATCATTGCCAGTTTGGAGAGGCTTACTGGGGCACAGCCTAAAGCAGACCTCTTGTTACTCCATTACTAAGCAATGGTGAAAGAGCTAAGTCATCTCAAAGCCAAACAGTAAAAGTGGTCTGTCACCTCTTCTATGCTTTGGTCGCTGGGGGTCAGATGGAGTAAAAAACAAACTTTGGTATCAAAACTGGGGGTGAAATTAAAAATTTGGGGGTCTCTGAAGTGCAAATGTGGTAAAGGGAAACCCTGGGGTGGTCCTGCAGAATCTTCCCATATGTCAATACAGTGGTCCCCCCCCTGAACAGCCCCCCCCCCCCCCACTGACCAGCGCCTACCCACTTCTTATGGCCAAAATCCCTTGGTACCGACGAGTTTGTGTTCAAAAGTACCCTCAAGAATGGCCACCCCTCTAACGCAACCAGTGGCCAGCATATTAGTACAAAAATATAAAATGTTCCCCTCACAAGCGGCCACTTTTTATTTCATATGCGTCCAGAACCAATAATTAATTCATATCAAACGGTAAGTAATCCAATTATCTCTACGGTCAATACCTGTCTCCCAATATCAGGTTTCCTTTACTGAAAGAAGTGTTGGCTAAAGTACATGTACCACTAAAATTAATGTTTTATCATTATCTATAAAAGCTGTCGTTTACAGGAAATGGGCTCAACAGTGTTGTCCTAGAGTTTTGGGCTTCACATATCTGTCAAGTTCTTCTCTTTGATGATTACAACTGGACATAATTGTCAAGATCATAACGTGGTCAGCATGGGCTAAATATAGATTTTGTGGATTAACACACACAGAGAAATTAACCTTGAACAAAACAGGGTACCAGACGAAGACCGAAAATCACGTGACAATATATCTACTGCTTCCTTTACGTGGAACGCATTTCGTCCACTCTATAAATGTTTCATCTGCATAATTAAATCACAGACAGTTAGAAACATCCAAATAAATCATTACCAAACATTAATGGAGACGTATTACTTGTGAAGAAAGTCGGTTATTCTACTCGACGACATCAGGGTTGGGGAGGGGGGACTTACCGAACACTTTTATGTTGAAAAGACTCGAATAAAACAATTTTATGTTGAAAAGACTCGAATAAACAATGTCATAACCGACAAGGAGATTATTCAGCAGCAGTGGGAAAATGGAGCAATGGAATGAGAATTATGTACGTAGAAAGATTTAAATGATGTTTTTGAATTGTTTTGTAATGTGCATGACAACAATACCCACTCGCATATCACACTTAAGTCAAGAATAATAACAATTAATGTCTGTTCAGTTGAAATAAGTTTATTCTTTAGACAAGAAGAACCTTTTGATAATTAATGCTACTTTTAAATGAAGATATTAAATGCTTTGAAGTATGTAGCTTTCTTACTACGTATATTACATATACTTCAAATGAAAATTTAGACCCCCTCTGAAAAGGCCACCCATCTTATAAGACCACTTTCATGGTGCAGAAGTGGTGGCCATATCAGAGGGGACCACTGTAATCTAATAGTGCATGCAGTTTATTAGCACTTTAAAGGTGTATCAACCACATAAAACATTGCTGCCATCATAATTGCTATGGACAACACATCAGACATAGAATACTTCAGACATCAAGGAGACACTCATGCCCTTCTCTCTTTGGAAGTGTAGAATCTCCTCCATTGGACAGCATTAGAGGAGACCACTCTCAGATTTACCACATTCTGGGCAAGTGGAATAATCCTGCAAACAGCCAATCCAGATGGGAGAACAGTCCTTGTGGTTTAGTGACTGCCCAAGTTAGTAGAAGATACTTTGTTTTTCATCTGTGGGGAAAATAATTGGTAGACTTATCTGCACTGAGGCTGACAATAGGCTCCTCTTTATGTCTCTCCAGTGTAAGACCAAAGGGCATAAGCAGTGGACACTTTCAGTCAGAGGTGGGATCAACTGTATGCCTACACCTTCCCAGCTTTCAGAATAATCTCTCAGGATCATAGAGTTATGACTTCCAAGTCATGGCTCATCCTGACAGCTCCCCAGCAATTTTGGCTCAAAGATTTCCTGAAGCTGTTGGTTGACAACCCAAGAAAATTACCACTGAGGAAGGATCTACTGCAGCACAGAGGGTCCCTCTTTCACAGTACTCCGCAAATTCATCACCTTCACAGTACTCCGCAAATTCATCACCTTCACAGTACTCCGCAAATTCATCACCTTCACAGTACTCCGCAAATTCATCACCTTCACAGTACTCCTCAAATTCATCACCTTCACACCTGATTCTTAACAAGCAATTTATTTGCCAGGACCACTTTTCAAGTAAAGGATGCCAAATGCATCACACAGGCTACAAGGCAATCAGCTTTCAAGATTTATGGTTAGAATTTCTGTAATTAGTGCAAAAGTAAATGCATTGATCTTCTCTGCTCCTCTTTGACTGCAGCTGCAGATTTTCTTCAGTTTCTCTTCTAGGAAAAAGATTGCTCAGTATCTACCATTAAGGACTATAAAGCAACCATTTTGAGTACTCATTAAATTCTCAGTTGGCTCCATTATAGGGTTGGATCCATATCTTTCAGAACAGATCAGATACTTTGTGCTCCTGAGACCAGTCATGCTCTTTAATGCCAAGGTGGAACCTCTCTTGCTTTCTTGGTCATTATCTAAACCTCCTTATGAACCTTTGGTTGAAGCTTCCTTCAACAGCCTTACACATAAATTCTTATCCTTTTCTCTCCTAGATTAAAATTCATGCTTTGTCAGTAGGAATGGGTTGTTTACAGTTCAGTTTTAATTGTGATTCTCTCTTCTTAGCAAACCTGGATTTCTGACCAAGAATCAGCTGCCTTTGTTGCTTCTGTTCTTATTAAAATCCAATCACAGTTGTATTTCTGATGGGGATGCTCAAGATCAACTCTATTACCAAGGTTGAGTTACAGTTCTATTTAGCTTATCAATCATGCACTAAGAGATCTTTCTTTCATGAAAATTAAAGCCTATGCAGTTGTGTCTACTGCTGCTTCCAGGGCCTTTTTAATCATTTTTCATTGAATGATATTATGAAAACTACCAGAATGAGGGCATTTATGCTTTGTGCCCAATATTAGCCTAACAAGTTTCCATGTCATCCTCCAGTCTGCCTTGGAGCATCGCACAGACAGCAATGGTAAGATTCAGCAATTCAGTAATAGCAAGCAAGATATTACTGTTATTAAATGGGGGGGGGGGGC
Source organism: Megalonaias nervosa (assembly GCA_016617855.1). Classification (NCBI taxonomy): domain Eukaryota; kingdom Metazoa; phylum Mollusca; class Bivalvia; order Unionida; family Unionidae; genus Megalonaias; species Megalonaias nervosa. Next base: position 47,380 of record JAECUM010005054.1, on the reverse strand, counting down.
AGTGCCTGAAACTTTTGCTTTTGACTCGCTTGTCCAGGACCAGCAGGACCCTAAATTGCTCAGGTTCGCAATATATCAAGGACTGGTCCAACGGCTAAGTTTCACATGCAAATATTTACCACAGTACTTTAACAGACATAAAAGACAGAAAAAATAACAAAATGTGAACTCAAAATTCAGACAACTACTTTATTGCTTATTCAATCACATAAATATTTTACTAACCTTAACATTTTTAGATTGTTGTTGGATCCTCCTTGAATCTCAGTGCTGTAGTTAACTAAAACTTCAAGCCTAAATGTTGTCAACATCAAATGAAAAGTTTAAAACACCAAAATAGCAAGGAGCATATTTTGCACTTCAAACTTTGTTCAGTGAAAATGACCCATAAAGTCATTTTATATACAGTCAGTAGTCACAAAAGTTTCCCTGATTTTTAGTCAAGATATTTAAAATGGGATGGGAAGGGTCAGAGGAACTCGGGCTGCTTGGCAGATTGCTCAATCTCAGATGAACTTTGCTTGGCCCTTAGGTTGTATGTGTCAAGAGCCGTGTTTTCTTAGAATAAAGCAGTCAGGGGGCAATAGTCTCATCAGGACAGAAATCAACTAGTTCTGGTCCCCCTCACATTGTGAATAACTGATTGTGCACTCAGCTTTGTAAGACTCAGGGAGGAGTACTGTATGTATTCATTTATAAGCTAAATCTGCCAGCACATTATGTGCAGTTTGTTGGGAGTAATCAGTAGATCAAACAACATGGACCGAGATCTGCCAATACATTATGTGATGATGGATCAGTGTCTGAGCTGGCAAATCTGAGTCTGTCTAGTTTGCGGTTTGACTTGACTTATGATGTATATATGGTATGTTTTATTTACTAATATGTTCTGTGCTTGTTTCATGTGCTATCAATAGGTCAGTTATAAAACTGAATAAGTGACTTAAAAGATTGTCTAATTGTGCTGTACACGCTGAACAAACCTGGAACAGCCACTTTTCATCATACTCAACCTATGGCCAAGTCTTTTTCCTGTGATCCTAGAAAGTCCAAATATGCTTATTTTTGTCATAATTTCTGTCCTTTTTGGACATGTTTGAAACCCTGCAGTGCAACATGTCATGAAGCAGACTAAAATCCTCTGTGGTTGATTCTTGACATCTGCCAGTAAATCAGTACTTAAACTCATCTAGTTAGAACATACTGTAAACTGATACTGTTGATATTTAAAGTACAAGTCACATGGGTCATGTATGCACATTTACTCATTTTAAATTAAATATAAATTGTTCTTTTAAAATTGACACTAATTTTCTTTAACCAAAGTCAATTCACTCCTGATTATTGAATGCTCTGCACTTTAACTGTCACCCAGAAACTTCCAAACAAAAATTATCTATCGCTATGGACCTTTACAATGGTGGTGCATACTAAACTTGGGTCAAAATAAGAGCGTGTCTAGTGGAATTGTCACAATCAAGGGTAGTACAAATTTGTTTAACAATATGTGTAGCTTTCGTTGTGTCATCACAGCATGCAACATTCAATCCTGATTGTACTGGATCACACCTTTAGGTTTATTTCATCCAAAAATGTCTGTGTACTTTAACATTGATCTTGCCATATGCACCTCTCGGGGCAACCAAATAATGACCTTCCAAAGGAATATGGATGTATACGAATCCAAATGAAGTGAATACTTGTCACTTAAAGGTATATAGAATCAAATTCTAAAAATTTATACCCATTACTGAAATAGTCGGTGTTGAATGCCTACATGACCCATGTTACTTGTACAATAGTTTTAGCTATGGTTCAGAAAGATCAAACTTAGACTGGTTATCAGTGTATTGCATACTAAAGATCAAACTTAGACTGGTTATGAGTGTATTGCATGCTAAAGATCAAACTTAGACTGGTTATCAGTGTATTGCATGCTAAAGATCAACTTACAGTTGCATCAGTGCACTTTTATTACTCTTTTTTTATGTTTTATAGATTAAAAATTGGTCGTGGACCCCAGAATACCCTAATTTTCAAGCCTGGGGTGGGTTGGGTTTTTAGAAGAATTTTAAATAAGTAATACCTCCATGCTGCTATTGTTAATTCTCTTCATCCTCACCACTCTGATGTCTTTTCAGTCTTGGTCCAAGTCAAAAGAAGGATAATATTATGATTTTCAGAACTTGACTAAGGTATCAGACTGAGAACAAGTTATTTTTTATTTTATGTTACTAATTAGAGATGGGAATAATCTCCTTGGACTGGAAACTCATGCCAAGAAAACTTTTAAAAACATGTAATTGTTGCTTCGCCTGAAATTATGGTCATATCAACATGGGATTTTTCATAAAAAGGCTTCTTATGGCATTTTTTTAGCACTAAATCAAACATGGTGCAGATATTATAGCCAATATGGCCACTATGATGGCTTCTTGAAAATCTCTCATGTTATTGCTCAGAAATTTCTGAGATGATTTTGACATTCTGCAGTTAAAATGAAGAACCAGTTTTGTCTTCAACTCCTGAAGTCTTTTAGGTCAGTAGAGTATCATTCCCATCAAGGGTGCCATTTATGTATGAGTAATCACGATAATGTACCTGTTGTAGGGTTTAACGCCATTTTTCAGCACAAGATGGGCTATAGATGGTGGCCAGTATAAATGATGGAGGAAGAACCCAGGAAAACCCCGGAAAGAACTACCAACCCATGAGAAGCTACTGGCAAGCTTTCTCACATACGCACATTGGCCGAACTGAAGACTTGAATCCACACAGGCAGAGGTGAGATGGCAGTGATCTGTAACATTGAACACTCTGCCACTCAGGGCCCCTAATGTACCTGTAATTGAGGTACTGCCAACTGTTATAATTCATTACAATGTGTAGTTTCTGACTTATTCATTGGAAGTCATATGGCCAAAAAAACATGGTGTAGTTAAAAAGAAAGTTCTGTTATGAACCTTAACAGATTCTGACCAACTTTGAGAGAAAGCATCTTAGCAGAGAGGCCTTTAGATATTGGACAGATAATTTTCATATGGCATATTGACATAGAGGTCTTTAGATATTGGACAGATAATACTGATTTGGCATCTTGGCACAGAGGTCTTTAGATATTGGATAGATAATACTGATTTGGCATCTTGGCATAGAGGCCTTTAGATATTGGACAGATAATACTGATTTGGCATATTGCATAGAGGTCTTTAGATATTGGACAGATAATACTGATTTGGCATCTTGGCACAGAGGTCTTTAGATATTGGACAGATAATACTGATTTGGCATCTTGGCATAGAGGTCTTTAGATATTGGACAGATAATACTGATTTGGTATCTTGGCATAGAGGCCTTTAGATATTGGACAGATAATGCTGATTTGGCATCTTGGCATAGAGGCCTTTAGATATTGGAGATAATACTGATTTGGCATAGAGGCCTTTAGATATTAGACAGATAATGATGATTTGGCATAGAGGCCTTTAAATATTGGACTGATAAGTACCAATTTGGCATCTTGGCATAGAGGTCTTTAGATATTGGACAGATAATACTGATTTGCTATCAGGTGTGGGTGAAGATATAAAAGCTAGAGAAGCCTAGAACCAGTTGTTTTCATAACTTATTAATCAGTATCAGAAGAAGAATGGACAAGGTAGGATAAGGACCAGTATTGGCCCTTAACAGACCCAGATGATAAATAAAGGAGGTCCTTCTCTCTTCCTTATAAATGTATTTGATTTGCATCAGGGCCACTTTTAACAAATGAAAGCAAGCATTAATAAGGATATTGGTTTTCTTCTCCGTTTTGGCTCCAGTTTTCAAGGAAAACACACACACAGAGGACTGCATATCTCATGGATAAAGAGAATTTTGTACCATACTCGAGTTGTGGAATGAATGTTTTCATTTATCATTTTTTTTGAAAAAAATTTAACAGCTATAGATGACCATGTGGCCTGGTTCTGATGATCTTTCAGTTTACACAAACCCTTCCCCCACACAAACACATATGCAACATATATTGTTGCATGTCTAGGCTCGTACAAAAGTAACAAGAAAAGAGTGAAGCCAACAAGCTTTGTAAAATTTAACAAATAATTTATTTCCCTAGAAAAACAAGGTAAAAATGAGAAAAAGGACTTATGGTTTATGAATCAAATCCAGAAATTAGTCCAAGAATTAAAAAATATAAGTCCTATCAATAAAAAGTCCTAAATGAATCACAGTTCGAATCCCGATGAAATTCCAAGATGGAAAGCGATGACGTCTTCCATAACCTTCAAAGAGTTGCCGTGTCAACAGTTCCTTGTTGAATCACAAAGAAATAATATTCCAGTTTAGAATTCCGAATAATTTTCAATAAATGTCTTTGTCAAAGAATTCTGTAAAGGAGCACTTATATGTATGTTTTCCAGAGAAATGAATCACTAATTCCGAAAAATAGAAAAATTCAACTCAAACTGGCCACAACAAAACACCTTTGAGCTTCAAAGGTTTAAAGCACAACTAAATTGATTCTTATGATAATATGAGTTATAAGCCTGACTAAAACACAAAACAGATTCCCAAATGGGGTCACGTGACCACCTTCTAGAAGATCGTGGAAACTTTTTCACATGTCTTAAGTCACGTACTACAATATAGCATTAGCTAAAATCAATGATTTTTACTCTAGAAATGAATAATAATAAAAAAAGCTGTTTACTCCAAACTGTCACTGGTTCTGAATCTAGGTCAGCAAAAGATACGATGTTTCAAACTACTGGCTGTTTATCAGGTCAAACAGAACTGAATAGAATTTCTAAAAAAAATCAAATCCAGTAGACAAAATTATCATTACAGTAACATGTAATGGAATAAAATAAAATAAAAATAATTTAAAACTAACAAACAAATAATTAAATTACATGTACATAACACCCCCCCATAAAAGAAAAAGAAACATAATAAAACTTTCTTTTTACCATAGATTAATTATATGAGGTAAAAAAAATACATAAGAAGAACTCTTATGAATTATACAAAGTGTACATGAAATAATATTTCTATACATGGGAAAGTGTATCTGCTATTAAATTGTCTTTTCCCTTGACGTGCCTGATGTCAATATTATATTACTATAACAACAAACTCCACCTTAATAATCTTTGATTCTTATTTTTCATCTTGTTGATGAAAGTAAGGGGGTTGTGATCACTAAACACAATAATCGGAGAAGGGGCTGAACTAAAGTAAACTTCAAAATTTTTTAATGCCAATATCAAAGCCAAACATTCCTTCTCGATTGTTGAATAATTTCTTTGGTGCTTATTTAATTTCTTAGAAAAATAGCACACAGGATGATCAACACCATTTCAATCTTCTTGAATCTTGTTCCAACCCCAACATCACTTGCATCAACAGACAGTTTAAATGACCGACTGAAATTTGGAGCTATAAGAACTGGTGCACTTTTAAGTATGGCCTTTAACTTGTCAAAAGCCTTCTGACATTTTTCAGTCCAAAGAAACTTGTTTTTGTTGCTCAATAAATTTGTCAGGGGTTCAGCAATAATGGAAAAATTGGAACAGAATTTCCAATAGTATCCAGCCATACCTAAAAATCGCATCAGTTGCTTTTTACTGACAGGCACAGGGAATTCAGAGATAGCCTTGACCTTAGCATCAATAAGTTTAACTTGTCCATGTCCCACAATATGTCCTAGAAATGTTACACAAGCATGGCAGAACTTACTTTTGAATAAATTGATTGTCAAATTTGCATCAGTGAGTCTGTCAAAAAAATTTCGAAATTGTTGCTAGATGTTCTTCCCAAGTGTTGTTGTAGATGATGACATTGACGATATAAGCATCACAATTATCTAGACCAGATGTAATCATATTCGTCAAACATTGAAAGGTATTTGGCAAACCCTTCATCCCAAACAGCATTACTTTATATTAATAAAGTCCAACTGGAGTCACAAATGCCGAAATTTCCTTTGCCAAAATCCTTTCAGAAGGTAACATTTGATGACATACTTGGCATTTCCAATTTTATCAATGCAGTCATCGATTCTCGGTAATGGAAATGAATCTGTTTTAGTCGCACTGTTCACCTTCCTATAATCAGTGCACATATGGAAAGTTTTATCTGGTTTCAAAACAAGTATACATGGTGAACTCCAATCACTTTTACTGGGCTCTATGAAATCGTTCTCCAACAAATACTGAATTTCTTTTTTCAGGTATTCCTGTTTGAGAGAGTTCATCTTGTATGGGTGTTGTTTCACAGGTTTAGAATTTACAATTTCAGCGTCATGAAAAATTTTGTTTGTCCTCGCAGGAACATCTGGAAATAAGTGCTCATATTCAAATAATAACTGTTTAAGTTCATTCCTTTCTTGTTGTTGCAAATGTGAAAGTTTCTGGTCCAGATTATTCATAATTTCTGAATTCCAAAGATTTGTTGCTCCAATATCAATAGAGTCCGATTGCATTCCTTCACTTAAATCCTCAGTGAGTGGGACAGGTACAACTAAATTAATTGCATGATTTACCTGGTTATCTCTCTCAATGTACTCCTTTAACATGTTTCTGTGGCAAAGTTGTTTTTGTTTTCGTCTCCCAGGAGTATTTATGATGTAATTTAAATCATTTACTTTCTTTTCAACCGTGTATGGACCATAATACTTGGCCTGAAGAGGATTTTGTGGAATGGGCAAGAGAGCCAGAACTCGATCACCAGGCTGAAAACTCCTTTCCTTTGAGTTTTTATCATATCTTAATTTCTTTTTTGACTGAGTAGAGTGCAGATTCGCTCTTGCAACCTCACAAGCCTTTGACAACTTATACTTAAAATCAGAAACATAATCAAGAAGATTGAGATCAGTATCTTCATTAGAAAGAAGTTTCTCTTTCAACAACTTCAATGGTCCATGCACAGTGTGTCCAAAAACTAGTTCAAAGGGACTGAATCCCAAAGATTCTTGAACTGACTCCCTAACAGCAAACAACAGCAAATGAAAGCCTTGATCCCAATCTTTACTCGTATCAAAGCAATATGATCGAATCATATTTTTCAAAGTCTGATGAAATCTTTCTAAAGCCCCTTGGCTCTCAGGATGATAGGCAGAAGATTTGAATTGTTGAATGCCTAATTCGTGCATAACTTGCTGGAAAATTCCAGACATAAAATTTGACTCTTGATCAGATTGGACAGATTTGGGAAGGCCAAATTGAGTAAAAACTTTACCAAAGCTTTTACTATTGTTTTAGTTTTAATATTCCTCAAAGGAATTGCTTCTGGGAATCTTGTTGACGCACACATAATGGTCAACAAGTATTGGTTGCCTGACTTGGTCTTAGGTAAGGGACCAATACAATCTACCATTATTCTACTAAATGGTTCGTCAAATGCAGGAATAGGTTGCAGATGAGCCTTAGGTATCTTCTGGTTGGGTTTTCCTACCATTTGACAAGTATAACAAGACCTGCAGTAATTACAAACATCACTTTTGATTTTTAGCTAATAAAAGTGATTCAGGATCTTGTGATAAGTCTTATTAATCCCTAAATGACCAGCCAAAGGAGTTTCATGGGCCAGACTAAGTATTTCCCGTCTGTAAGATTTTGGAACTACAATTTGATAGTTCACTGACCACTCGTCACCAGCAGGTACCTCGGGAGGTCTCCATTTTCTCATAAGAATTCCATTTTCAATGAAATAACAGACAGATACTTCAGTGGCTTCAGTTTCACTAATGTCCCTTTGAAACAAACAGGAGATCTCAGGATCTTTTTTCCTGTTCAACGACAAGTGATTGTCGTTTGTCACCCTGATTAGAAAAAAGAGAATGAGTAGTTAAACGAGGATCACTGTGATCAATATCTTTTGATTGATCTAAACAAGGAGTGAAAGTGACCTCATCAAAAGCCTGACCAATACATGTGTCAGCTAAAGAAATACTTTCCTTATCAAAATCATTCTCAAGAGCTTTCTTTGCCATAGCTCTAGTAACTGCACAAGCTGGGTATAAATCAGGGAATTCTTTTTCTATAGGACCAGCTTTCTGATCCAAAGAAGGCTTGTCAGTTACAAGTGGATTAATCACAACCTTATCTCCAGCTAGGTCGTTGCTTAGTAATAAATGAATGCCCTGAACGGGTAAAGAAGTTACTATTCTGACTGTCATGGGTCCTGAGACTAAGTCTGATGACAAATTTACACAATGGAGAGGAACATTAACAAAGCCGCACTCTGTTCCCTGAATAAGAACACTCTCATTAGAACAAGACTTCTCAGAAAAAGGCAAAGTACCTGATAATAAAAGACTCTGAGAAGCTTCTGTGTCCCTTAAAATTTTAATAGGGATAGGATTGGCCAAATCACTCAGGAGTGATATTGAACCCTTCAACATGAATGGTTCATAATTCTCCATAATAAAATCAGACTGGGGTTTATTAGACCCAACAAATGTATTGCTTTCAATACATGACCGTGACCTTGACCTCTTAGAAATAAGAGCATTTGGGATAGGTCCGTCTTGATTTTGATGCATATATTTCAATTTGAAGCAATCAGAAATAACGTGTCCTTTCTTCTTACAATAGGTACATGTAGGAAGAGACAAGGATCTTTGATCAAGCTTATCAGAAGCTTGATTTTTAAAAGTTGTGCCAGATTGAGTTTTAGAAGGGCTCATATTAGGCTGAAATACCTTCTTACCAGAAGATTGCTGAGTGGAAGACTTGTCTACAAAAGGAACTTTATGAGTTAAGAAATACTCGTCAGCAGCACAAGCAGCATTTTCCAAGGTTTTGATCTTATGCTCATCAAGATAAGTCTTAATGTCACTATGGACACAGTTCTTAAACTCTTTAAGTAATACAAGTTGTTTGAGACTTTCATAATCTTGTTCAACTTTCTTGGCCAGGCACTATCTATCAAATAACTGCTCTTTTTCCCCATGCAAATTCAACATGAGTTTGTTCAGCTTCATTTTTATAGTTCCTAAATTTTTGCCGATAAGCCTCAGGGACTAACTCATAACCCTTTAAGATGCATTCCTTAACCAGATCATAGTCAGCACTTTGCTGAACTGACAGTGAATGGTAAATATCACTAGCTTTACCAATAAGTACACACTGTAATAATTGATTCCAATGCTCCCTTGGCCATTTCAAATTTTCAGCAACTTTTTCAATATGAGGAAAATATTTGTCTACTTCTTTTTCTCTGAAACGGGGCATTAACCTAATATTCTTAGTAAGATCAAAACTTGAATTTGTATTTGAAGTGGGAATATGCCTTTCACTTGCCAGCTCTAATTCTTTTAACCTGATTTGAAATTCCCTTTCATCTTTCTTTCTTTGCAAATTGCGTCTCTCTCTCTCTCTCTCTCTCTCTCTCTCTCTCTCTCTCTCTCTTCCTTATCTAATTGCATTTGTTTATCTTTCTGTCTTTCTTCCTTATCTAATTGCACTTGTTCTTTTTCTTTCTGTAACTGCATTCGTTCTTTCTGTAACTGCATTTGTCTTTCTCTCTCTCTCTTTCTGAAGTTGCATTTGCTCTTTCTCTTTCTACAATTGCGACTGCATTTGTGTGTCTCTCTCCTCTTTCTGAAGTTCAAGCTTTCTTAACTCCAATTCCATCTTGTATTTTAATTTTAATTCCTTTAGTTTTATGTTAGAGTCTGATACAGACTTACTGATCGAAACCAAAACACTTTTATCCAAAACATTCTTTTCTACCAAATACTGGACCAAAATGTTTTTTATTTCTTGCTTCATTAAAGAAGCTTTTGCCTCAGAAAGATCATATTTACTGGCAAGTTCAAGCAATTCATCTTTTTTCAAAGACTCCAACTGCTCCTGGGTAAGATTTGAAAGAAAAATTTCCACTTTTGATGACATTGTAAAAAGCCTGTCCATTTCACTAAAGACTTCAAACAAAATGTGAAATAATACTTGGGATTTAAAATATTCTGAAAACTTGGGGAATTTAAATTTCAGATAAACAATTTTCTGAAATATTTTAGCAAAAATTCATATATCCCACGGATGAGCAACCAGTTTTCTTGTTACGTGTCTAGGCTTGTACAAAAGTAACAAGAAAAGAGTGAAGTCAACAAGCTTTGTAAAATTTAACAAATAATTTATTTCCCTAGAAAAACAAGGTAAAAATGAGAAAAAGGACTTACAGTTTATGAATCAAATAAAATAATTAGTCCAAGAATTAAAAAATATAAGTCCTATCAATAAAAAGTCCTAAATGAATCACAGTTCGAATCCCGATGAAATTCCAAGATGGAAAGCGATGATGTCTTCCATAACCTTCAAAGTGTTGCCGTGTCAACAGTTCCTTGTTGAATCACAAAGAAATAATATTCCAGTTTAGAATTCCGAATAATTTTCAATAAATGTCTTTGTCAAAGGATTCTGTAAAGGAGCACTTATATGTATGTTTTCCAGAGAAATGAATTACTAATTCCGAAAAATAGAAAAATTCAACTCAAACTGGTCACAACAAAACACCTTTGAGCAAAAGATACAATGTTTCAGACTACTGGCTGTTTATCAGGTCAAACAGAACTGAATAGAATTTCTAAAAAAAATCAAATCCAGTAGACAAAATTATCATTACAATAACATGTAATGGAATAAAATAAAATGAAAAAAATTAAAACTAACAAACAAATAATTAAATTACATGTACATGACAAAATATACATTTTAATTTTTCATAAAATTAAATATGGATATGATAATCACAATCCAGCAACTGAACACTGATAAAGAAGCTAAAGATAGGCTCCAGAAGTGCGATTGGTACCAAATGTTTCTTGGTATAACCACTTGTTTAGCTTCTCCATCTGTCACACATATGCACATGCATGCATGCACACACACACACATGCACACACTTGAATGGACACAACAGAAATGTATATAAACCATTTCGGGAGCAGCGGAATGATAAATAAGAAATGAGCTAGGTAATGACAAATGGACAACATTAATAATGTAAGCAACCAGTTGAGATCGCTGTCAGCACAGTTTCTGTTAAAATAATTCAGACCATTGGATAGATATAATTTCATTTATTCAAAAAAATCTGAATCATGATAAAGAAAGACAGAAATAAACAAATAGTACAGCATGAATAAGCATGAACCACAGAATTGAAAATAAAAGGAAACTTGTATTACAGAAATAAAACTGGAAGTGAGATGCAAAGCACTGCTCTGATAGTTACTTAAGATCAAGTTGACAATCTAACACCATTCCAACTGCATTGCTAAGAGGTAAGAAAATTAATATGTAGATAAACATGTGGCCTTGTGAGCTTCCTTAGGATAACAATACATATATTTATAAAAATTAATTCTCCTTTCTTATAAAAACAAATTTCATACATGAGATTGCTGCAATGGCCTAAGTGGCTAGAACATCCACCTTGGATGCAGGAGGTCACGGGTTCAAATCCAGCCGAGTTGTACCAAAGACTTATAAAAATGGTACTACCAGCACAAACAAAAGCATGTAAGAAATGTGCATACAAGTTAGATGGTTACAAGAGTGTCTTCTGTCAAAATGTTCTAGATGTGCTTGTAGTTTTTGGAGGACTTTGGAGGTAAGGAAATTTGGCAAGATCTGTTCGTTTTACAGTATTTCATTATATTGTGTGCATATATTGCATTGAACATAATAGTGGTTATGTTATGACCATAACAAACACTCTTAAACATTAATTTATCACTAATTTGGGGGTCAAAATCAGCCCCTTTCCAACCTTATCCTTTAGGTGGAAAGTATCCTATTGATCCAGATTTCTTGTCCAACTGATTTAGCATCTTACAGTTAGGCAGATGTCTGCCAGGTAAGTAATCTCAGACCCACTTACTCTTCTTGTTATTGTAACATTCATTATGTCTCACTTGTCATGAGTGCTTCTTTTAAGCCATGCATACAGAGTAAACATTGTACAAAATGCTGTTATATTTCTCAAATTCACTTTCTTTTACTGCCTCCTTGTTTGTTGCAGTTGCCAGAGATGAACAGTGAATGGGAGTCGGAGGAGAATAAGAAGACTATTGGGCAGATGCTGATTCTGTTGCTACAGAATTCAGGCATGCTGATAGGCTTTGGAATCATGCTGGTCCTGGCTGTGTACAGCAAAGACATCAGCTTTAATTGACCCATTCTGAAGTATGTTAGTCAACAGCTGAATAAACATCTTGCCAAAACCAAGGACAGGAAAAGATTATTGGTTATTAAGTTAATATTCCTAAATAGTGGACCAGCATATTTGTCAGAAGAGATCATTTATGTTAAATTTTTTACTTCATGCATATTTAAATTTTACATGTTTTAAGCATTTAAATGTTGTTGTTGTTGTATGGTTTAATGCCATTTTTTCAGTACAAGATAGGCTATACATGGTGGCCAGTATAAATGGTAGAGGAAGAACCTGGAAAAACCCCTGGAAAGAACCACTGACCCATGAGAAGCCACTGGCAAGCTTTCTCACATACCCACATTGGCATTTAAATGTTAAGATATTGTAGAGAGAAGAAATATGACTGTCTCTGATAGTGTGCAAACCATGATTCATAACATGAGCTACACATGCTTAAACTGGATTACTATCATGTCACCTTCATTAGTAAAGGGTAAAACATAAATAGCATTGTTGACATACAGTTCTGTATTAAGTATTTGTAAATCATATACAGTGGGGGATGAGATACAGCACACTGCAGAACCCTTGGGGTGAGACACAGCACACTGCAGAACCCTTAGGGTGAGACAGCACACTGCAGAACCCTTGTTTAATTATGTATTTTACAGACAAATATATATGAACCCTTTATAATGCCTAATGTGTTTTCCTTTCATGTACAATTTCTTAACTCTCAGCAAGGCAGCTAAATTTCAGGCCCACTGTCACAAAGATTATACCCAGAAAAGAGTCCCGTTTAACAAAAGAGTCCCTTGAGTAAAAATTGAGAAATTGAGTGAGAATACCACACTTTGTTTCCAGAACAAACTTTTGATTGTATTCCTATGTTGACTCAGGGCTGTTCCATTAAAACATACATGGAACCCAAGGAAGGCAATTTAGAATTTCTTATCATTTTAATATGAACTCTGTGAATCAAAATACCCTGGCATATATTTTTAAAAACTACCTTCCCTGGGTACCATGTATGTTTTAATGGAACAACCCTCAGAGTAAATGAACTATTCTTTCTCATGCTTCAGAAATTTAACCTTTTAAATGCTTTTGAATTTTTTCATTTTTCTCCTCTATACCTGTACTTCTTTACTGTACATCAATGTTATTCATTTTTATTCATTCTTTGTAGTATGAATGTGTCATTTAATATTTACATTTATTTATTTTAGTATATCCTGTATATTTACAAAACTGGGTACTAATATTTTATGGGTATATTATTGAATATATTGAAATGGTTGAATGAAATTAAATGACATATTTGTGCAAGAAAAGAAATAAAAGGTTTGTAAACAGAACTGTTTTATTCTTGATTGATTGACAAGAAATCTGCATTTCCAAAACAACTTTGGCACACACACACACACACTATACATGGGGGCAGGAGAAATCAGGATGTAACTTTTGATATATTCATCTCTACACAATCCATCCATCCATCTGTAAACATTTTCATTTCTAAAGCATAACTCTAAATCCATTTAAGATATGTCTATAAAGCTTGGTACATATGTTAGACAAAGTGGTCATTCCTTTTGTTAATCACAGCTAATCAGTTTGCTTGGCCATCCTTCCATCCTTTATCCATACTTTATCCAAAGCCTCATAGTGCTTAGTGTGACAGTGTGAGTTCAAATCCTACCATCATATAAGTCCAGATTTACCATGGCCAGAATATAAACCTAAATCATTTTACCCTTTACCTCAAAGCATCTGTCGCTTTGTAGGTTGTTACTGTGCCAAAGCCACTGAATGCAGTGTTCATACAGTGGTAATGCTCTTATTAGGCCACCCTTTATGCAACTGGAACGTGGCTTATCAGACAGGTTGCCTTTCTAGTGGGGTTCACACAGATGTAATAATTATATATAAATTACGACACATAACTAATTTTTAAAAAATATTTAATATTTTCATTTCAAAATCATAGGCATATTATTAGATCAATGTGATAAAAATTAATTAAAAATAAACAGTTGTGCAAAACCATATCACTAAAATTAGGGCACAGACATTTGACTGTCACTATCATTGTCCATCTTTTTGATTTTTCCACTGCAGTAGAGTATGTAACTAAAAATATTTTTTTAATCTTACTGACGTCAAATTTCTCAGCACTGATCAAAGGACTCTCCCACTTTTTGTTTAGTCAAATTGCTTTCACTTTCCCTTCAAAACTGAGTATATCTGAAGATATCTTGCACATTTGATAAGCTTACGCCTTCATTCGTAATTTTTGGTTCTTACATGAAATGATCAGCATTTACTAAAGGAAGTGAGCTTGTCACATAATCAATTGCTTTCAGTCTGGAACCCTTTCAAGTACATGTTATAGTCAATGAAGCAGAAGCCACCATGTCTAACATACCATTTTTAATTACCAGAGCTGATCAGTACTGTGCTGTTCAGTGGTTAGCCTTTATTATTTGGTTACACAACTTTCAGTACTTTATACCAGCAAGGACAGAAATAATTGGTACAAGCCAAATTTTATGAGTACAAATGCTTATCAGCAGATATCATCAGTGCGTGGTTTATCATTTGCATAAATTTGGGGAAATTATGCTGTAAGCAATACTTTAGAGAAATAAAATGAGTTTCTGGCCTTTACAGGAGCTGCATTGCAAGATCACAAATCAATACCAGGACAGTCGTGTAATCCCATTCCACTGTCCGTCACCAACTTAATCCACACACAATTAACAATTTTGTCCAGAGTTCACTTATAAAGTAAAGAGTTAATGTGTTTACATGCACTGCATACAGTATTTAGTTTTAGAGTCTTGGTTTGAGTGAAAGCTTTCAACTTCAGCATGGTTAATAAGATCACATGACTTACAGTCATCCATAGATAGAAAGCAGCAAAATCCGAACCAAAGCATGTCACTCAGCAAACCAACATGGTTATTAATTTGTTTTGAACAGGAAGAAATTAAAAGTTTGGATTAACATCCCTTAAGTAGAAAGAGAGGTGCTCTATGTTGTATTGTTTTGTGCACCAGCAATTAATCATACAGCAGATAGTCATATACAAGAGCAATTAGTCATTCATAACAGCAATTAGTCATACACAACAGTACTGGAAGAAGAGATGGCTTATTTCTTTGATGACTTCACAGCAATTATTCATACACAGCAGCATGGGAAGAAGAGTTGGTTTATGTCTTTGATGACTTCACAGCAACTAGTCATACACATCAGCACTGGAAGAAGAGATGGCTTATGTCTTTGACGACTTCACAGCAATTAGTTATACACAGCAGCATGGGAAGAAGAATTGGTTTATGTCTTTGATGACTTCACAGCAATTAGTTATACACAGCAGCACTGGAAGAAGAGTTGGTTTATGTCTTTGATGACTTCACAGCAATTAGTCATACACAGCAGCACTGGAAGAAGAGATGGCTTATTTCTTTGATGACTTCACAGCAATTATTCATACACAGCAGCATGGGAAGAAGAGTTGGTTTATGTCTTTGATGACTTCACAGCAACTAGTCATACACATCAGCACTGGAAGAAGAGATGGCTTATGTCTTTGACGACTTCACAGCAATTAGTTATACACAGCAGCATGGGAAGAAGAATTGGTTTATGTCTTTGATGACTTCACAGCAATTAGTTATACACAGCAGCACTGGAAGAAGAGTTGGTTTATGTCTTTGATGACTTCACAGCAATTAGTCATACACAGCAGCACTGGAAGAAGAGATGGCTTATGTCTTTGATGACTTCACAGCAGATAAACTGACTCTTCTGCTGGTGCTGTGTTGTTGCTGTCAATCACAAAGTCAAAGTCAGCAGGTATATGGGACTACAACTGTAAGAAAAGAATGGGTCACTTCCAACAGATTTTGATGTTGAGACAGTTAACTTTAAAGACTTTGAAAACAGTTCAGATTCTGCTGTTACACGAAAATTCCAAGTTTTTTTTTCTGATACAGGGACAAATTTTACTGGTTAAATCAGGTATATACAGGTATAACAGAACCTGGTCATTCTGTTATTTATCAGTGGTAATAATGGTCAGTAATTATCAAAATGACAAAACCTAATATCTCAGGAACACATGAAGGATAATCATATTACTGAGCTCAATAGATCGATTGAATTGAGTTACTTTATCAGCATGTTGGAACAAATGCCAATGTGTTGAATTTAGAAATCAACAAATATTTGAGATTTCTGTGTATAATTATGGGGCCTGTTGCAAGGGGGTAAATTTTGCATTTTTTGCACTAATATGCCTGCTGCTGGTTGTGTTAGACAGCTGTCCTTGAGGGTTACTCTTGTGAATAAAAAACTCGTCAGTTCATTAGAACATAAGCTCATCAGTGCCAAGGGATTCAGACTATAAACCAGGTAGATGCTGGGAGAAGGATGGGGGTGGGGTCAAAGGTTAACCACAGTATTTGTTAATCTTATGACTATAATAAGTTGTTGTCAAGAACTTTTTATATGCTTTAAAACTGGGGGTGACTTCATTCACTGTTACATCGTGTCCAAACTTGACCTTCCTTGACCTCAAAATCTACTCGTTCATTGACCATGTCTGTATCATTTAATAATCTGAACCTGATAAATTATCAAAATCAGTGTTGCTTACATATTGGAGACAGTATTTGATTACTGAATCCTTCAAGATCATAATTTTCATTATCCAAAATCTACATACTGCAATACAAAGTCCATGATCAACATTTTGGATTAGGGAAAATCTGACCCATTTACTATATTTAAATAACAGATTATGACTTTATCTTAAATCGCACCCACATACTGTGATGTCATATTCATTTACCCCAGTGCCTATAGTTTTGTTTTTAGATATCTGACTGAGTTACTATTTTTAATGAGCAACCATTTGTTATGATGTTATGGTCATTTAACCCAGTGCCTATAGTTTTGTTTTTGATACCTGACCGAGTTACTATTTTTAATGAGCAACCATTTGTTATGATGTTATGGTCATTTTCCCCAGTGCCTTTAGTTTTGATTTTAGATATCTGACCCAATTACTATTTTTAAAGAGCAACCATGCGTTGTGATGTTATGGTCATTTTCCTCAACACCTATAGTTTGTTTTAGATATTTCAATGGAACTTGGTGCAGTTATTAAAATAGTGATGTACATGTACCTTTTGCCATGCAGTTATTAAAATAGTGATGTACATGTACCTTTTGCCATGCAGTTATTAAAATAGTGATGTACATGTACCTTTTGCCATGCAGTTATTAAAATAGTGATGTACATGTACCTTTTGCCATTCAGATTCTTCAGTTTCAATCATTTTAATGTTTTTGTCCATTTGTCTTTTCATCCATCTATCCATCATTCACAATTTTGTGTCCGGAGCAAAACTCTCAAATCATTCAAGGTATCTCAGTGAAACTTTATTCACATTTTAGAGTGATCTAGATGTGTCTTCAGCTTTTTAGTTCATAGTGTCAGTATTTTTATTTTACCTTTTTACACTTTTGTCCATTGTACTATCCATCTCTTGCACTTTCATTTCTGGTGCAAAATTCCAAAACCATTCAATAAATTCCAATGGCACTTGGTGTATAAATCACACTAGTATCACAATGTGTCTTTGCTACTGAGAAATCATTGACTTCAGTATCAGTTTGATGGGATGGTGTGTATGAATGACTCCATTGTCTTGATTCACTTACAAGAATATGATATGACTACAATAGATATAATGGAGGTTGTTAAGACAATTCCTAAAAATTCATTGAAACATTTGATATCGATCAACCAGATTAAGGATTGGAAACTTTCGTCTAAGATATGTAAATATCTATTAAAGCAGACCACTCCGGTGGCCTAAGTGGTTAAAGTATCTGCCTCAGATTAATTATGTTGCAGATTTGAACCCCAGTCAAGTCATATCAAAGATTTCTAAAAATAGTATTTGCAGCTGTCTCACTTTGTGCTGAGCATTAAGAGGTTAGTGTTAGGACTAGTTGGCCTGGTGTCAGGATAATGTGACTTGGTGGGGCATGATGTCTGCAGCATGATGCCCCAGTGCTTGACATCAGTATAAACTGCCACACTGCAAACATCATTGTGATATTACTACAATTGTTAAAGCTATATTAAAAATCCAAAACACACACATATACTTTATTAAAGCAGGATTTGAAGAACATTACATTTGATTCACCAGTTATATAATATGGCGGACATAGCTATCACAATGTTTGTCAGTCCATGAACATTTTCATTTCTGGAGTTTAACACTGAAATGCTTCAAAGTCTTTGAACCAAACAAATTGTGTTGAGGTGCTCTATGAAACATAGAAGTTTGGGGATTCAGTCAAGAGTAGCATAAATAGTAAACAAATCTGAACTGCTGGACCAAAGGGTACTTGCATAAGTAGTATAAAATTGAGAGTACTGGATCTTACGATACTTAGATCAGTAGTATACATATATATAGTGCTGGATCATGGGATACTTGCAAAAGTAGTATCTAAATTGGGGGAGCTAGGATGCTTGTATGAGTAGTATAAAAATGAGTGCTGGACCATAGGGTACTTGCATAAGCAGAAATGTCCATTGCCAACCAACGAAATTAGGGAAATTAGGGACAAGAGGGTTAAAATCAGTGATTCTATTATGAAAAATTAGGGACACTTAATGCAGCAAAAAAAAATTTGACATGGACGTCAGAAGAATGATAAAATCATTTAAAAACGTGCTGATGGACAATTATATAACACTATTTACAGTACACAGTTTGTATTCTTTTAATTGTCCTTCAAACTGCTTCTGGCTCTTTTTCCAATATCATTTCATGGCAGTCACATTTGTTAGCCAGCATGTTGATTCTTTGCATTAGCAGGCTGAGAGAATCTGACCCCAGGCTGCTCAGAGGGACTGATGTATGCAGAATTTTGGCATACTCTGCATCTTTCTTTGAAGAAATCTGTTGCTGCATGTCATCTCTTCCTCCATGCTCCACAGAAATCCACACCACAATTACAATAAGCATGGCTGTCATCAAGGCAAGAAGATTTGATGAAAGACAAGGCTTTAGTATAGTCTTCATTAAACTGTGTTAAGTGTCTTTTTGCTTACAATTGCAGTCCAATATTTTAAAGTCAAGACACACACAAAAGGTTTATAGAAACATTGCTGATTAAAGTTCACAAATAAACACAAATGTTGTAGAAATCTAATTTTTTAAAAAAACAACAGCAGATCATAAATAAAACATAAGTGAAATGAAGTGTTCCGGAAGATGGTGCGAAACTGATCATATGACATGAATTACTGGAAAAGACTGGGAATGTCAGAAACAAACTGTTCTGAAAAATAACATGTTATATGCCAGAAACTGATCGTGTCATAATGGCCAGAAAGGACTGAAAACACTCTCAAGTTATATGCTGGAAAGAGATAATATGTTACAAAAAAAAAAAGACAGAAAATATTCTCATATGGTTAAACTATAGCCAATATTTTTTTTAAAAAAGGAAAAAAGTGATTTTTTTTCTACAGTGGCATGATACATGAACAGGATCAGCAATTTGGGACATTCATGCACAATTTAGAATGATGGGCATCTCTGCATAAGTAGTATAAACTTAATAATGCTGGACCATACAGTACTCATATGAGTAGTATAAAAATTGAGTGATGGACCATAGAGTGCTCACATAGGTAGTATAAAAATTGAGAGTGAGGGACCACAAGATGCTTTTTATTAGGAATCTTTACATATGTGGGGTGGTGGGAATATGTAATCTCTGAAAGACTCTTGTTCCTTGATTGTACTCGATAGTAAATTGCATCACTCTTAAGACAATACAATTAAAATCATTGTAATAAAAACAAACTGACAAATACTACTGGGAAAAAAGTTTTAATTTCTTGTTGATATAGTAATTTTGAGATTATTCAGCTTGCTGATGTAGGTCTGAGATCACTCAGCTAGTTGATGTAGTAGGTCTGAAATCACTCAGCTAATGTAGTAGGTCTGAAATCACTCAGCTAGCTGATGTAGTAGGTCTGAGATCACTCAGCTAGCTGATGTAGTAGGTCTGAAATCACTCAGCTAGCTGATGTAGTAGGTCTGAAATCACTCAGCTAGCTGATGTAGTAGGTCTGAAATCACTCAGCTAGATGAGGTATTAAGTCCAAGATCACCAGCTAGCTGATATAGTAGGTCTGAGATCACTCTGGTAACTTCAGTCTGCCTAAAAGCCAAATGCAAGGGCAAATGGCCAAGAAATCTAGGTCAGTACAATGTTTTCTTTCTTCCAATGCTGTTGATCATGTAAATTATGAAGTTCAAGCTTTCTCTAGTTTTTGTATCTTCAATAATTATACAATGTTTACCACTATTTCTAAATGTGTAGATGGTTTACAGTAATTTTAATTATGCTTTTAAATTGAACTGATTTGCACGTAAACCTTTCCTTTGATCTGCATATTAGGTTCATACAGCTATCAGCTATTCATATGTAAAACATTAACAATGTACTTTGCTCAGCTTGTGATCTTATTATATTTGCTGTTTGAGATTTATCTGCTTATTATGACAGAAATCAGTTTCTAAGACATGTCATTATTGAATATATCTGATCACCTTAGTAAAACTACCATAGAACATATATATATATATATATATATATATATATATATATATATATATATATATATATATATATATATATAATGTATATAATGCAACTTGTCATAACTGCCTGGACAGATTTATAAGATCCTTTCGTAGGATCTACAATGACTTAGAAACAGTTAAGTGGCTTACAAAAAAAAATGTTATATATAAATGGTTCTTTTAATGAAAAGGTCTTTTAAAAGGAAATAATGTAGCTTGAAGAAAAAAATGGAACAGTATCTGTGAATTGACCAAATATTAATCCATGTCTTATGGAACAAATTAAGAGTGTTACAACTCTAGGTCCTAATATATGTAACAGAAAGGAGCGAAACCAACAATTTAAGTAAAATTAACAAGTTGTTTACAAAGTGAAAATGTAATTCCAAAAATATAGAATGTTCTGAATGAATTCATATAGTCTTGAATGTGTTGATGTACCACAATGCATTTCAGAATATCTTTGAATGAGCTTACAATAATTACAAAATAATGGTTAATCGAAACTTAATGTAATTCCAGTGTATAATTTAAATAAATAATCCCTTTCGAATCACAACACAATTGTAAAGGATTCCAACAGACTTATCTTAAAACAGGAATGAATTATTTATTTATCAAGTCCCCATTTGTACAAATTCTCACTTTATCTGTGATGTAATAGAATGTTAAGACTTTTCAATTGAAAAACCTACTCTTACTGTAAACAAGTCTGATCTTGAACTCTTGCTAAGTAAACATGTTGTTTACAACTTACTATCATGGACAAAGGTTAGCTATGCAAACATGCTGTTTACAATCATGGAGAAAAGTTAAGCAAATAATATAGCTATACATAACAGAAAAATGCTACAAAGAAGTCCATTAATCAGAAATGTGGAAATGTCATTTAAATAGATTGAGTAGTTCCTGCATCACTGATAGCAATCTGCATGTTCATTCACACAATTAATTCTTTTAACATTTACAGGCAGTAAACTAATCTAAACAATTTAAACATGAAAACATTGCACTCTTAATGTTCTTTAATATTTATCCAATACTTAAAAGCCCTTTATGCCAGGATGCTTTCTGTTTTTGTTGTCTTTTATGCAGCTTTTTGAGACAGTTTGAAATATTTTCCCATTCTTAGATCACCTGGACACAAGTCCAAAAGAACTTAAGGAATGTATAATCCTTTGTCATGTATCATCCATTCATGGTTTCTTTTTGCAACTTCTCAAAATGATTCAACAGAATTTGACAAATATGAAAAAGTAACCTGTCATGAGCTTTTTCAAACTGTTAATATGATGTCAATCTGACAACAAATATGACTACATTATTAAAGTAAGAAAAACCTTTCAATGACTTTTCAAAAATGGCTAAATAAATATTGTGTGTTTCTGGATTTTTAATGTAGCTTTAACAATCTGAGTCACATTGCTATGATGTCTGCAGTGTAACAGTTTATAGTGATGTCTAGCACTGGGGCATCATGCTGCAGATATGTTGCATAATGTCCCATTCAGTCACATTATACTGACACCAGGCCAACCAGTCCTAACACTGACCTCTCGTTTCTGAGTGCCAAGCGAGGCTGCTGCAAGTACCATTTTTATAAGTCTTTGGTATGACTCGGTCAGGGTTTGAACTCACGACCTCCCACACCAAAGAATACAATTTTATACAAATTTGACAGAAAATATGATGGCATTAGTAGTGATAACAAAATTTTCAAGACAGCTGCAATGGTGGCCATATTGGATGTCAGATTGGCACCATTTTCATTCAGGACCAACTAGACATCAAAATATCTCTTTTTGTGAAACTCCCATATTCATATGATCATCAATTCAGGGGTAGTAGCAATAACAAGAATTTAAAGATGGTCACTGTAGTGGCCAGATTGAATGTCCAAATGAAACCATTTTCATTTAAGATTAAATAGACATCATATGAAGTCTTTCAGTGAAACATGTTGCCAAAACAATATTGTCATATTGGATGTTAAAGCAGAACCATTTTCATTAGGACCATCAAGGCTTCATAAGAAGTCTTATGGTAAAAATCTCATTTTGATATGACATTACATAACAGGAGTAGCGATAGGATTTTCAAGATTTGGTGCCCATTTTGGATGTCATAGACCATCAATTCAGGAGTAGCAATGAGATTTTCAAAATGTCTGAGTGGAAACATTTTCATTTAGGACCACTAGAAATAATATCATAAACTGAAAACCCCACGTTGATATGACCATCAATTCAGATGGAGTAACAATGAGATTTTCAAAATGGCTGCTCTGGTGGCCATATTGGATATCTTAGCAACACCATTTTCATTTAGGACCAGTTAGACTGGGGGAAGAATGTGAAGTTTAAAAAGCTTATGATTTTCTTAGGTTTATATTTGACTGATGGAGGTTGATTTGGGTTTGAGACTATACAGTTAGGCCTTACTTGTGATGTACTTCTCACAGAAGATCATCTGGGTTCTATGTAGCTACTTTCACTTCCTGAACACGAGAGGTAAATTATAACATGAGGTTACAATTACTTCGAGTTTTGTTGATATTTTAAAATTTGAAAAGTGCACTTTCTGGAAACTATTTTCTGTATTCCATGGTATGGAATGTTAGTGTACTTAATGCTAAATCAATACCTCTCCCCAACACACAGAAGCAGTTATTTTCATCAGCTGTCTGCTTCAGACAGCACATGATTTCATGACACCAACAAATAAATGGAAATACTAGTTGATGAAAAGCTTGTAAGTGTATCTTAACTTACTTTTTACATCAAGAGAGTTGTAGAGCAAAACAACTTTGCCATATGCCTAACATGCTTTCAATGGTACTCCATAAATCCAGAGAGGAACCTAAAGCTGATTCTACTTGTTTGTGTCCATTATTGATTGTAGATTGGCTTCATTTGTATCAACCTGAAAGGCCTTCACCCTAACATTTATATCGAACTTGGGCATATTCTGTTGAGCAACTTTTGACAAGCCATTTAGATATTCCTTATTTTTAATAACAGTGGCCATATTTGATGGCAGTTTGGCATCATTTGCACAAACTTAAAAGGCTTTCTTGCATGCACAATTTCTGTCAAATTTGATCAAATTCTGTCTGGAGAAGTAATTTAAAGCTTTCTATTTGTAGTAATGGTGACCTTTTTATAGTGAACTAGTATTATTGTAACAAATTTCAGAGAACTTAATGCCAGGATGATTTCAATTAAATCTGGCATCTGTTGAGTTTTCAAAAAGAAGTAATTTTTCTATTTTTATTTATGGTGACCATACTTGATGTTGAATTAGCATATTGTATACACACTCAAAAGCCCATAATACCAGAATGCTTTCTGTGAAATTTAATCAAATTTTATTTAAGAACTTTTGAGAACAATTAGTGTAACTGCTTAGTCCTAATCAAATATGAACTCTTCCATAACTCCATGGCAATCATGGCTGATTCCATGTACGCAGGATATACCAAATGAGCAGTGTTGTTCTATGTGTTTTTATAATGGTGTTGAAACCATTTATGCGCCAAATGAATTCAGTAACTTTAGCTCATTTTGACAGGCTCCCGTCTCAGATATCAATCACAATGTTGAATTGAATAAACTATATAACTGCAATGTCATAGTTTTAACATGTATCCCTTTTCGCAGCAAATTCAGTAACCCAGCTATTAATTTTGTTTCATTGTGTCACATACCTTCTGAATAATTCTTTTTTCTTTCTCGTTTTTTTTGTTAGCCTCTGGTGGCTTACAGGCATCCAAATGCCTCCACATGTTAACATTGGAATTGGAAGTAGCATCTGTCAACAGACATCGCACAGATGCAGAAGGCTTAAGTCTTATTTTAAGTTACAAACATCTATTGAATGCAGATTAAATGTGATATATTCTCATCTCACACAGATGCATGAGTGGTCATCAGAAACGATTCAGTTATTATTTTTCACTTACTTTCTAATATTTCTTTTAATATCATAAAAATTAAACATTTGCAGATTAAATATACCTGATATGCCAAAAACTCCAACTGACCTGACAGACAGGCTACTCATTTGATGCCCCAGTCCACTGTGAAACTGGCTGACATTGGACCAGACCTGGTGGCTGCTGAGTGCTAAAACCATCTCTTATATCCCAGAGCAATAAGATCTTTAAATTAGCCACTGTGACAGCCATATTGAATTTAAGATCCATGGTGGCCACATTGGAGGTCAGATTGGCATCAACTTCATTCTAATAAGAAGTGAAGAATCCACAATGATATAACTCTCAATTTACAAGGAGTAGCAACAGGATTTTCAGGATAGCTGCCATATCTGATATAAGATTGGCACCATTTTTTGTTCAGGAACATTTATCATAATTAGTATTCTGCTGAAAACCCCACATTAATACAACTTTCCATTTAGGAGAAATAGCAGTAAGATTTTTTAGATGACTGCTGTGGTGGCCATACTGGATGTCTCAGCAGCACATCTTTCATTTAGTACCAACTAGACCTTGGGATAAATGTATGTGGAGGAGCAGGAGCAGCAACAACAAATTTGTGTTAATGGACTGATGGACAACAAATTTGTGTTAATGGTCTGATGGACATTGGACAAAGGCCATCCCATAAGCTCTTCTGCTCTATGACCAGTAAAGCTAAAAGTAAGAATCAAGATTTGACCATTATTCAGAGAAACAGGCTTTTATTGACACAAATGTTATATCCACATACCTTAAACAGTTTTTGAAAATGATCTTGAAGCTGTGGAAATTTACATCTGAACAGAACAGCAAAATACTGTCAATGTTTAATAATGATACAGATGCAAACCTTGGAACCTATGGTTTAGCATCAAATTAAAGTTGACATTCTTTTCAAATATAAAGGTACTGAGAAAATATAATCAAATGTCATTACATGTATGTAAATACAATCAGCTGAGATTAAAACCTAATGCAGAACTGCCTATTGTGCTCCAAATGTCCATGTTATGGGAGGGGGAAGTTGATACAGACTATTGACTACATGTGAAGTCAGAAATAGAACAACTCCCTATAAATACTGTCCCACTTCTCTCTCTCTCTCTCTCTCTCTCTCTCTCTCTCTCTCTCTCCACTGACAGCTATGAACACACTAACATATCTGCATCTATATTTACATTTATCTCTTTTCATAAATATGTGCATACACACAGGCACTCTCGCACATCTGTTTCAAAAGCCTGTCAAATCTAACTTCTACTGAGACCACAGAAAGTAATGACTTCTTCTGAATCTCCAGTGCAAGCCATCCACAAAGTCTGGTCCAAGTCTGCAATTTATAATTTATGTTATTGTGTGGAAACTTTTTTTCTTCCAGTCTTTGACCTTGATGTTTTGACCCCTAAATCTTAATATCTCAAGTGCAAACTATCCACACAATATTTGGTAAATGTAAATAGTGGAGAACCTGAGCTATTGTGCAGAGACAAAGAAGGCAACGGATGGATGGGCCACATCATAATATGCTCTCTCTTATGTCAGGCATGTAAAATGGGGAGAAAATTCTATTAGTACGCGTCTGAGTAAGATGATTTGTACTGGACTTGTCTTACAAATGCATACTAAGTTTCATCTGAGTAAGATGACTCGTACTGGACTTGTCTTACAAATGCATACTAAGTTTCATCTGAGTAAGATGACTGTACTGGACTTGTCTTACAAATGCATACTAAGTTTCATCTGAGTAAGATGAGTACTGGACTTGTCTTACAAATGCATACTAAGTTTCATCTGAGTAAGATGATTTGTACTGGACTTGTCTTACAAATGCATACTAAGTTTCATCTGAGTAAGATGATTTGTACTGGACTTGTCTTACAAATGCATACTAAGTTTCATCTGAGTAAGATGACTCGTACTGGACTTGTCTTACAAATGCATACTAAGTTTCATCTGAGTAAGATGACTCGTACTGGACTTGTCTTACAAATGCATACTAAGTTTCATCTGAGTAAGATGATTTGTACTGGACTTGTCTTACAAATGCATACTAAGTTTCATCTGAGTAAGATGATTTGTACTGGACTTGTCTTACAAATGCATACTAAGTTTCATTAAGATATCAAATAGTTCTGGAGATATTAACTGGACAAGAGTGTGATGGATGGACACAATTTGTGATCACATCAAGCTGAAAATCATGAACCTAAACCTTAACAAACTGCCGATAATGATGACACCAGTGGAAACCTAACTCGTATGTCTTACTTCCCACCAATGTTAGTTATACAAACAAAATGGAAGTAACTCTTAAAATGCTGATCAGACTGAGTCGTTTTTTTACAGGACATGTTATGCTTTATATCATGATTTGATATTATGTCCTGTAAAAGTTTCATGAGTATTTGCCAATGTATTTAGGTGATGTCATACTGTTGATAGACTAGTATACTCCCAATATTCATTTTTGAGGTGATACAAAACAAAATCAACTTAACAAATATATTTTCACTGTTATGACTGATTCAGGATGGAATATTTAAATGCTAATGAAGAGAAATTAATATAAGAACTCATCAAAAATATAATTAACTATTTCATCCCTATTGTATTTCATTGCTAAGTGAATCCGGTTGAAAACAGGGAGTACAAAGATGAGTTAAACTGTGAAACAAAGTGAGCCACATAAAATCACAAAACCACGGATTGATGAAATTTATACAAATGCTTAACATCTTTTACAATTATTGAAACACTGCTATGATTTGCCAACTAGTCTATTATGTGCACTGGGTGATTTGCAGTGAATACTTGTAGTCGTTTTCTGTAATAATAATCAGTACACTGCTTATTACTACCAGTTTGTATGACCTATGGACAGTGGTGAAATACTGCATAGCCTTTGATTGTCATTTACATTAAGTCTGTTGTAAATGAATCATAATCAAGATCAAGTATGAAAATTTACCTTGATATTAGTAATACAAACTTCATCATTACTTGCTCTACTTTTCTCAAAACACAAGGAATGTGATATATAATATAGAGCCATGTTTAAATTTAAAAGACCCTGAAATAACTGCAGTTCTCTGATCTTCCATTTTAAATGAAAAATCGATCTATAAATGGACTTCTGTAGACCAGAAAATATCAGAGATTCTCGTACAGCAGTGGCGCACATCTCAAATGTTTACATTAGCCAGAATTGACCAAGTTTGGAACTAAGTGGGGCAAACTCAGAAAGTTTTGTTTCTATAAAAAGCATAAATACACATGCATAAAGTAAGGACATGTGCTGTGGGCCACACAAAATGAGTAAGCAGTCCACATGTGGCCCATGGGCCATATGTTGTGCATTCGTGTCATAAAGTATAGTGCTCTGTCCTATGTTATTATTTCAAACCACTCTGAAAGTCATAAAATAATATCCGCCTAAACTAACAAAGCATCTTTATTGCAAAAATGTCTTTATTGTAAACATAATATTTATCACTGGATTTCATTTTCATGGCTATCCAGTACATAACAGATGATGTCATTTATTCACTTAGTGAATATCTGACTTCTTTTTCAAAATATGTTGCTGCTAATGGAAAATACACTGCACACAGCTGGAGCTAATCACCACACAGTGCATGTCCATTACATTTTGTATCTAACTACTGCTGCAACAAATGTCTGGGTTCTCCCTCAAAGCATCTGGACTTTACTTTTGTTGTGTCAATGTATTTCCCAACCTGTAAAACCAAAAACATAAGTGAAATGCCAGGAAGAAAGGAAGTTTTGAAATAAATTATGTTTTTCAAGGAATACTTACTCAATCTCATTAACATTACAAAAATTACTCACTCCGAATTTAGCCCTCTCTTACAGATGAAACCATGTCTTCCATCTACATATCATATAGATGAAGAGAAGTAACTCTTACAGATTAACATCCCTTGTTGCCGTTAGGTAGCCACCAATAATGTTACCATTTTAAACTCGAGTGAAACCTATAACCTGATGCCTGAATTTTGGGGGAACGGTAAGAAGGATTGGTATTAATGCGATTGGGTAAGTATTTTGGGAGAAACATAATTTACTAAAAAAATTTCCTTTCTCCATCAAATAACATCATTGTTATTAGGAGAATAGGTGCTATGAGAATTAAATACTTCAGCATCCAAGTTCTACTCACATCAACTGTAGCAGCACATTCAGTGCTCTACTGCAAGGATGAACATCTAACATTAAGCTAAAACAGCGGTAGATTATGAATTTATACATATAGCTGCCAAAATTTCAGGAAACTTCAAATAGGTACCCGTCAATCCTAATGATCGGTTACTCTGGTACCAAAATCAGAGGGAAATTGTATTTAATGTGAACCTGAACTGCTTTGTTGTTGTTTCATTCATGCCATCTGCCAAGAGAGGTATAAGCATAAATATTACTAATACAAGTGGCAGTAAAGTGTAATCTGAGCATAAAGAAAGCAATCTATATATTACATGCAATAATTACAGAAAACTTATAAAAATGTTCATTTATATTTGCTACTTACCTGGATCTGCAGTTAAAATTCTTGTCATGAATTGGTTAAATCCATGTGTATTAGTACAAAAGTATAGACACAAAACAGACAAATTTTTTATGCATAAGACTTTAACTAGTCTAAATGTCTAACTTTCACTGAAGTATGATGATCGTTAATCAAACACTTTTTTAAGTTAACAAAATTCCTCTCCTTTAACATTTTTCAGTCATATAACATCCATGAGTCACATCAATAAAGCCAGTTTTGCTTAATATTTGGTGCCATTTTTGTCAATATAGACTGGTCCACTATGTAAGTGTGTATGAAAATATAATGAATCTGTGACATGTTTCACATGCAAGAAACCTGTCTGCTTTCTTGAAAATGTTTTATGTACAGTTACTAAAATTAGAAAATTAGATGGAGGTCTAATGATGGAAAAATGTGCAGCAGCCAATAGTCACATGACACAAGCCATGAACAATTCATTATTCTGTCTGGCTTGCTCCTGACGTCACATGATGTCTTTGATCTGAACTTGAAAACTTGTTTTTGTTTTTCTTATTTAATGGGTATCTGGTTGCCAATTTTATTACCCAGGTTACTATCCATGAGTGGGTATCCAGGTACCCATTGACAGCTTTATACATGTGTGAGGGTGATCTCTGGCTAGTCAATGGACCATGGGTCTGGAAATGGCAAGATGAAGCTAGGCAGCTTGTTGTTCCACCTTCACCATGAATAGATCTAGCATCAGTTGGCCCATAGGGTGCTGATTTGATGGATGGAGAGATCACTCTGTATGAAGCAGTTGGGCTCTCCTTGATAATGAGTCAGCCTGAACAATCAGCCTACACGGGATGTGTTGGAATTATTTGTCAATATGATACTGGGCACTTCAACGATGGTACTTCCATACTATAATGCAAAGGTATGATGATTTTGTTTCCTAGTTTAAAGAGGTAGTTCACTATGACAGAATTGTTCAACATTATCAGAACTGTCTTCCTTTGGATGCATTCCACCAAAGCATGGGAGGCATTAAGAACTGCCTTCATTTCCAGAATCCTGATGTGAAGACCCATCTCTTGCAGGATCCACTTGCTGTTGACTCCCACAAAGTTCTGTAGCTCCCCAACCCAACATAGTGGTGTCTATACAAATTTTGGTTTGGGCTTCAAAAAGTATTAATGCCACTAGCCACTCACTGTCTTCCCATTGAAGCCGGAAGTACTTAAGTTTGCTTGAGAATGTAGTCTGATCATCTAAACAACTCAACATTGGGAGCCACTGATCCAGAAGGGCCATCTGCAGAGGGTGGCCAAGGTTCAACTGGTCTACTGCCACACTGAGCAGTCAGGAGTTCAAGAAACACCCTCAACTAAATGAATTGTGACCGATGCCTTCTCCAATGTGTGAATGATATTATGTTTTGGTGGGGAAACACAACATACATTTCAAGTTTTTACAATGTCTACCACTAGTAAACTGCCAAGGATGACATAAATTTTATTTACACTAATTACCAAAAGATAACTCCATGATCAAAAAAAATCTCTCTCTCTCTCTCTCTCTCTCTCTCTCTCTCTCTCTCTCTCTCTCTCTCTCTATATATATATATATATGTATATACATAGACATTGTCTATATTTGGCCAGAGCAACTATATTAACTTTATCAACTGGTCATGACAGAACTATCCCCATTTTATTTTTGATGACCATGACATTCCAACATGCTTGCAGAAACTAAAGAAAGTCTCACCATTCCATTGCTTCATCTAGACCCCATCCTTTTATAGCTGAGGTTTTGAAAATCTGGTATTTATGTTTGACTCCTGCCAATCCTAATGAATTTGCTACTTCACTCACAGTCATTGCACCTTCTATGTCCTGCTTATTGGCAAAAACTACTATAACTGCTTTTTTCAGTTCTTCCTCCTGAAAAATAAGGAATGAACGCAAATTCATCTGAACATTTTCTTCATAGCAAAATCTATCTGATCACAAAACCTTTCCTTGTGATTCCAGACATAACACAGTACCACTATGGACCATGAAAAAAACCATTGTATTTCTACTGATATTTCAATGAAGCTTACATAACATTTACTTCAGTTTTTAAAAAACCTTTGCGTAAACTAAATGCACAAATACCGTGAAAAACATTTAATTTACATAAACTTAAATTATAATCATACATCTGACTGGTGCTTGTATTTAACTGAATTTTTTCATCAGCCTTGGCAAATCAGTCAACACACTATCCATGAATCTAAATATATTAAGTTAGTTGTAATGCCAACAAGGTTCAGTGCTAATAAGCACAATAAATGAGCCTACCAGAGGTCTTAATGCATATATATATATATATATATATATATATATATATATATATATATATATATATATATATATATATAGGAATTATTCTGATCCAGGTATTCTTTTTAGCCCCTTTCAATTTTGGTGGCACTTGCAAAAGATGCATTTCAAGGGGTTTTGAAAAACTGTGATTCTGAAATGCAGGTGAAATATTTAAATTCCCTTTTAATATTCTGTTGCCATAAAAATAAAGATTTAATGACTGTTGAATGTGTTATGATTTTTATCTTTTTAACTACAACTTCTAACTAATCGACTTGCCTGTAATATATGTATATTGTGGCTTACACGTAAACTTAGTGCAAGTCTTACAACAAAAAAGTCTGTGACTCACAAAATTTGGAGGAGCTGATGACTATACATCCTAAACTGATCTGTTTTTCACCATTAATACAAAAACAATATTATTTGCCACCACTTACTAATCTGAAGACATCAGTAAAGAACAAATCTAACATCTTTTTAGAATCCAGTGATCGAATGAAAGATGGCAAATGCCACATATGAACATATTTACAATCATATTCTGTATTTATAATAAAGTGAAACCCAGCTATAGCAGGATTTATTTAGAACAAAAATTTAGAGATATAACTTTACTGTGGTTTGACTCCCAAAATTGTACATAAAATTCACCAGTTTAAGGAAGTGCTACAAAATTTAGGTGCCAAAATAAACAAGTGTCTAATTTAATAATTTGTCAAAATGTGAGGTATTTTTGTAGAAAAAATGTCTTATCATTGCATCTTTCTTATACGAAATAATCATGTTAAATTTTCTATTTATGGATGCTCATTTGAATAGTCAGGCGTTGATCACTGCACTCTGATCGCAGCTAATATTGACAAACAACAGCCCTCGGAAAGGCTGATAATTGTTATTAAATCTAATTCTTATTGAAACATCAAGAATAAGGCCATTAAGTCTTCTTTGTGTTTGTCTTTATTTCAATTTATAGATCAATCAATTTACCGAACTAATTAAGTAATAGCTAATTATCAGAAATAATTAAGTATTAGCTAATTATCAAAATTAAGTAATAGCTAATTATCAATGTCAAACTCACAACAGCTTAAGGTTGCTGAAATTATAAGGGAGGCACTGGTTTATAAAAATATCAAGAAACAAAAGCTGCCAATGAATCACGGAATTTATTAACAAAAAAGTTACCCCATTTCTTCATTAACAATTATTCATGCTGTAGTCAAAAGAATTCAATAATTTTAAGATTCATACGGAATGTAGCAGAAACAATTCTAGTGGACTGAAATTTATACAGACAGCCTATCTTTCATTATATTATTTTGGAATACATTTTGTACAGAATTCAAAGCATCATGAAACAACCTAAATGTATGCTCCCTGGTGTATATTTGTCATAGAATTATTATGGATTCACTGTTATGGATGCAGCGACATCTGATGGTGGGTATGTATCAATACTTTACAGTATTCATGTTTACATAACTATACCAATGCATGGTATTCTGCTTCAAATATTTAACACATACTGTATTTTCACTATTTTTCAATTAATATGCATGATGGTAACTGTGCCACTGAAGCATGAGCTTTGTGCATACCCCACCACCCCATCCATAGGATATGCATGCATCATTTTAGTTAACTGGTCACACAACTGCATGATAAGTTACATTGCACAATGGAACTCTGTAGACTCCAACTTTTGTGTTATTGTGGGGTTTCACTTTACATATGTATCAGTATTTCTATATACACCTCTTCCTCAACAACTCGCACAAAACTGGGTCCAAAAACACATACAACAGCATAAGAGCATGATTACCAAGGGACCACTGAAAAAATAAGAATTTGGACATCAACAGGAGTGGGGTTGTCAAGGGGTTGAATACTTTTTAATAATTGCATTGGGAATAACTGTCAATAAAATAGCTTTTTCTAACTAACTTCTTTGTTTTTCTGTATAAATTACCTTTATTTTCAAAATATCTAATCACTAAAGATCATAAAAAACATTACTCCAAGTAGATTCAACACACATCACATGTGCATCAGCAAAAACATCATGTATTACATCACTGTTTTTTATGTGTTAATTTAGATAGATTTTAGTCACTGTAGATGCAGAACAAAATAACATACACTGAATAAGAGTTCAACTTATGCCTGGATAAGTATTTTGCATAACTAATTAAAGACCACACAAAAAAGCAAACAACAAGCTTCTCGCATCCAGTCTGGTCACTATGACAACAATTATACCACAGGTATTAGTATTCAGATTTGTTGGCTAGCATATAAGTGCAATTTCCTCCAGGGTGTGCCATAGGTTGCATGTGCCTGACTTAGAGGTTTATTGCCATCTTAACAGAACTTACCCTTAAGGTATTACCTCTTTTTATTGTAAGGATTTAAAGAACAAATTAATTACATTTTTATGTATGCATATGGAGTTTGTTCAATTTTTATTCAAAGTCAATTTTAATCAAAATTGTTAATTTTCTAACACAAAATCCTGACCCACATTTTCAAATTTTGGGAGTGCCTATATAAGATACAAATTAACTACTTTCGACATCAAGGGCACTTACTTAAGAGCAGCACCTGAATTAGAATAATCAAGGTACGTGACCCGACACTTAGTACAATTCCAGGAAGATCATGTTTCTGACATTTTTTAAATTTCCAATCTTTTTTTCTTTTTATTTATATCAGACAATTAATATTTTTGAATGAATTGTGTTTCTTTCTATATTCAGGGACTTTTCAAGAACTAATGATCAGCATTTTTCATGGTAACCACCAAATATCAAACATAGCAGCTGCTGGTCGCAGTGAGCAAGTGGTCGCAATATGCATACAGACTACATAAAATGGGATTTAAACACACTATTGTAAAGACAGAGTGGTTGCTATACCAGGTTTGATTGAACAAAGCCCATAATGAATGACCATATATTGTGAATTAATAGTTTGAACCTGAAGAGATATTTAGCATGCTGAATCACCATTTGTCACATCACTTAAAATAAAGTGATGTTACATTTTAAATGTAAAAAGTTTTTAATTAATTTTGTGGTTACTACAAACAATAAAAAAACAGATGTGTTTGTAAAACATATATGCCCCCATTGGATAAAAAAAATAAAAAATTATAAAATATTGAAATTTTTCTACAAAATTGCTATAATGGCATCTAGAACTAATCAGGTCATGTACATATGCATACAAAGCACGCCAAATTTCATCTGTCCATCTGCCTCAATCATGCTAACAAGGATTCTGTCACAAAAGCAAACTTAAACAAGAGCCCCTCAAAATGACTGACACTCTATCATCCGAAAAGAATTAACAGAAATATAAGATAACAATTTCTTTTTAACTGCTGAGTGGTGAAACCATCTCTGATATTCTGGAGATATAAGATCTTCACATTAGTCACCATGGCAGCCATACTGGATCTTTATATAGGATAAACTAGACACCATCTGAGAACTTTTGATGAAAACCCATGTTAATATGGCCAACCATTCTGTAGAATTAGTGACAAGAGTTTCAACATGTTCATTGTGGATGCCATATTTGAAGTCAGATTGGCACCATATTCATTCAAAACCAACCAGATATCATAGTTGGTCTTGGGAGTAATATTAACAAGATCTTCAAGATGGCTGCCATGGTGACCATACCAGATGTCAGTTTGGCATCATCTTCTACAGTACCAACATTGTAAGAGACTTTCTGGTGAAAACCCAATGTTAATATGACTGTGATGGCCATACTGAATAAAAGACTGACACATTTTTTAAAAGACCAACTTCATCTTCCTGTGACAACAGCATTCTTATATAACTTTTGGTTCAGAAGGAGTAGCAATAACAAGGCTTTCAAGATGGCTGCTGTGGTGGCCATACTGAAGTCAGATCGGACCAACTCAACATCATAATAAGTCTTTATAGTGAAAACTGTATGTAGATATGACCATCCATTCAGGTGAAGTAGTGACAACAAAATAGTCAAGATGGCCACTGTGGTTGCCATACTGGATGGATGTGCAAGCAGACCTATTTTCATTTAGTACCAAAATTACATAATAAGAAGTCTTCTGGAGAAAACCTCATGTCAATATGACTTTCCATTTTGGAGAGGCCATAGCAAGATTTTAAAGATGGCTGCCATGGTGGTCATACTGTATGTCAGAGTGACAAGATTTTCATTTACAGCCAACTAGACATGATAGAAAACCCACTATGATATATGATATGATATGATATGATATGACAATCCATTCAGGAGTAGTTGCAACAAAATTTTGAAAATCGCTGCTGTGGCAGCCATATTAGATGTCTGTGCAGCACCATTTTCATCTTGGACCAACTAGGATGAATGTGTAAACGTTGGCAATCCTCCAAGTAGTTTAGAAGGAGTACTTATAATAAATTTGTGCTAATGGACAGACAGACAGACAGAAGGATGATGGACAACAGGCCACTCATAAGATTTTTGGTCAATAAGCTAATGGGTGAAAAATTGAAAAATTGCTGTAATGACCTGAAAATCTATTCAGATCATTGCCATATGCAACAAAAAATTCCAAACAAATTAGATTTGTCAGATTTAAGTGGCTTTATTCAATCAGGCTGACAAGGTTTTGTACTACCTCCCCTCCCACACAGTAAACTGTGAGTATAATATTGAGAGACTGCAAAATCTAATCAGATAATCTACTTATGACCATAATAATTTGTGTAAAATAGGATGGATTTGGGTTGTAATTCAGTAGTTTTTGTGCTACTGCGATAAAATGAATTCTGCATGATGTATGGATGTATGGGCATCCAGCAATAAAACTATGCCCTCTTTTGCTATCACAATGGAGGCATCAAACGATCAAATAAATATTAATCCATCTTTGAAAACATAATAAGATGGACCCCCTTCTCCATCACCGGAACATCCATGAATCTAGGTACAAGCAAAAATGTATTTCTTTGGTGAAAAGCTATGTCAATTGACACATGAGAAACAACTAATTCATCGTAACCAAGTACAAACTCATACCTCTAAGAGAGACACAAATTCCTGCTTGGCAATTCCTATTCTGTCTCTGTCCATGCTATCTACCACATAGATAATAGCATCTGTATTGGAGTAGTAACATCGCCAGTATGGTCTGAAAACAAGCATTACATTAAGGACGTTCACCTGTAAGAAACTAGCATTAACTGCTGAACTCAAAATGACCAAATGGTTACATTATTATTTCAAGATTTTGATGTTATTCCTTATATCAAACCAGTTATGCATGATGCACAGTGGTAGAAACTGTCTCTATGATTGAACTATGACTTTATTCTGCTATAAAAGGAAAGGCAGGAAAATGTTTACATACAAAATAAACCCATGACTTTCTGTCCAAGATTCACATAATATCTTTTAAAGTTTGAATGACAGAAAATTTAACATGACAAACAATGTATTGCCCTATGTATTCTGTGAGTGTAATTTTCAATCTGTCAGAATCTGATAATTTTTAAATATTCATTTAGCATTCTTTTTTTTTAAACTTTTGGTGACATGGACAATATGCCATTCAAATTCACAGCAAAGAGCCTGCTCACAGCTGAGAACAAATTCAACAAGAAGTTTAAATCTTTATATAAAATTAAATAAGTAGCAGAGCTGCCCAATACCTGATGCTTGTCTGTCCACCAAGATCCCATACTTGAAACTTCAGATTTTTACAGGGCACTGTTTCTACATTGAAACCAATAGCTAAAAGAAAAAAAAAAAACGAAAAAAAAGAAACACAGTTTGCATATGTACAAAGAACATGCAAAGTGACAAACAAAACATGAACAGTTGGTTCATATCTGACTGGACAATTAAAACTTATTACTTGCTTCAGGAAAATAATAATAAAATACCAATACCTGTTAAAGAATAGATTATATACAATTTTGTTGAAGAATAGATATAAAAACCTTTCCATGACCCCTCCTCTCTCTCTCTCTCTCTCTCTCTCTCTCTCTCTCTCTCTCTCTCTTAATTATTTATATCTTTAGTTCTACCTTGACCATTAATTAAACACTGATTGGTGTTCTTTGTTTACTATTCTTTCCAATGTAATGCTAGATCAGTATAGAAATATCAAAGCCAGAGACAGAGAGATCAGATTTAAAAATGTCTGGTATTAATCCAGAATCAAACACAAAA
The DNA here is from genome assembly GCA_016617855.1 of Megalonaias nervosa. Taxonomy (NCBI): domain Eukaryota; kingdom Metazoa; phylum Mollusca; class Bivalvia; order Unionida; family Unionidae; genus Megalonaias; species Megalonaias nervosa. The sequence goes on along the minus strand of JAECUM010005054.1, from coordinate 9,442 downwards.
TCTGTTCACTATGCTACATTCTATTAACTAGCTCCAGTCAAATATACCTATCTGACCTCTGTGACACCCATTGGTATACCCCATCTAGAGCCTTACACTCCTCTTCTGACACTCACATTCTTATTGTTCCCACTGCTGTTGTTGTTGTTGTAGGGTTTAATGCCATTTTCAGCAAAAGATAGGCTATACATTGTGGCCAGTATAACTGGTGGAGGATGAAGCATGGAAAAACCTGGGAAGAACCACTGACCCACAAGAAGCTACTGGCAAGTTTTCTCATGTACCCGCGTTAGCTGAGCCCGAGACTCAAACCCACGGAGAGGTGAGATGGCAGTGATTCAGAATGGTGGGCACTTTAGACAACTCGGCCACTCAGAGCACCATTCCCACTGTTTAAATGAAGTCATACGGATATGTTCTTATGCACACCAGGCCCCAGCTACATGGAACAAATTGACCATTGATCATAGATACAAAGGAAACTATGATCTCAATCAAGATGCCCTTAAATCTTGCCTATTGCAACTACAAGAACAGATTTAAAGACTTATTAATGTTTACTTTCTTAATTATTGTCAATATGTTTTTGTTCTTGTAATTTCATAGTGTTTGTTTTTGTAATCTTGTCATATGTTTTTATGTGTTATCTACTATTGTAAAGCACTAAGAGTTTCTATAGATTAGGTGCTGTACTTAGTCCACATTATTATTATTATTATTATTAACACTGACAGTAAAATGAGCTGGAGGGCATGCCACCGCTCCAATATTATGTTCAGTTTAGTATCTGATACACTGGTATTCATATTCAAAGCCTGGGCACAAATCATGCACACACAGATGCCATCCTGCTCATTAATCTTCAAACAAAACTTTGTATGAAAGCATATGATCATGGTCCAGGCAGGAAGATGATCCGACAGTGACACTATGACTGAAAGGTACTTCCTTGCAGATGGAATAAATATCTGATGACAATCCATCTATGGAAATGAAAGATATAACCACAATTCAGCCAAACAACCCTGAACAACTCAACCTGTCACCTCGACATATAACCTAGTAAAGTGTGTGCAGTCTTAACATCAATCATTAAATGGAAACAGGATAAAGGGATACTTCCAAAATTGTTAATCCAAATGGCCACAGTGACCCTGCACTCAGACTGTCAAATCATAGTTGGGATCTTCCATGACCCGTGGTAAACTTCCATACAATGTCTGATGATTCATCTACACAAAAAGGAGATGCAGCCAAATAAAAATATATATGCCTTTTATTAAGACAGTTCCCTATGTCACCTTTTGACTATTCTAGTGTTAAGGCTCTAAAGATGTTCCTCTAGGCATTATTATTCTTTTTAAAAATAACCCCCAAAACATGAGGCCCAAGTAGCCCCTATATTGCTCACCGGGGAGTTGAAATATGTCAATCTGTGAATGTAAATTAAAATATATGTAAGGAAACTGATGAGGGGATAGAAAGCTTGGAGTTCATAGTTGCTACATTGTCTATTGATGTTTCCTTCCTTCCCAGACTATATACAGTACAGCTTGCATGATGTTATGAAACCCCCACACATCTTGGTGGGGGTGGAGAGAGAGTGGAGAGGATTAAGAAATAAACCTCCACCAGTTCTCCGCTTATTCTAACAGATTTACCGTGGCCTCTTGCAAAGAATAGCTCTGCAATCCATACTTTCTCAAAGTGTCATTGCTTATGTAGGTGCCATCTGTACTGGAACTGTAAGCATCATTACTCAATACATCTTTAATGACTTGACTGTCATCAGCAGTACACTGAATCGAATGTGTATGTTTTTAAGGTGATAACAGTGTGTCAATATAAAATTTTTTTGATCTGTTACTGTTTGATATAGTATTCAACAGCTGCCCATGTGATAAAGTCCATAGTACTCAAGAATTTTGCAAGCAGTTAGACTTTTTCTACAAAACTTGACAATATCCAGTTTAGCTTCATAACTGATCTTCGATTGTGGCATGTTCTCTTTATCAGAAACTAGTCTTATATTATTGCTCTCCTTTTGAAACAGATCTAGGAGCAGTTTCTTTAGTTCTTAAGTACATGATTCTGCAGGATGCAGTAGAAACAACTAATTAAAGATAAATGTAGAGGCCAAACTTCTTTTTATTAACTGGTTCATGGTAACACATACAAAATTTGATAAATGATATTCATAAAACTGTTTCTGCTCAGATTGATTCTTTACTGTACTGTATGGTATATGACAGTTATTTAAACACTCTCAGAAAATATAATGTTATTGCTTTATAGTTAAGTAAATGATAAAGAAAATAGTATTACTGCTATTGATAGGTCTTTTATTTGTGTAAGTCATTACATCATGCTAGAGAAATGCAAATTTCACATCCATCATTTTATCCCAAGAAGGAGAGAGAGGGAGGGAGAAAGAGAGCAATAAAAGGCCTCAGCATGTTTGTGTGGAGATAATTTTACAGGCACATATAGCCAATAATGATCTGAGTGAGAGATATATGGAATCAATCCCCTTCTCTCTCTCTCATACATAAAATATGGAATCCAAATTAATACTGTGGAAATTACTGTAATAAACTGCACATAACATCAAAAATGTTTTTTTTGGTACATGTTTCAGTAAAATTTTGAAAGTATAAAGAATTTTTCACTAATGTTAGTTTTAAAAAATAACAATAAAAAAATGCTTATTAATGCTAACCAAATTCTACTTTTTCAATGTCAACAGTTTTAGGCACTCTTCTGAATTAAAATATAAAAATTTGACCAATTATAAATTTACATGTACAAAAACTGAAATTTGGAAAAGTTCTTAAGTGTAAGAAAATTAATATTGTCCTAGACATTATAACATCACGGGATGACAAAGAATATTCCCAACAGTGGGTGAAAACTCATGATCTTGTGTTCCAAAGTCTCTGTTTACTATTAGGTTATTTACACATCACTGACTTATTTTTTCTATGATCATAAAAAATTTGTTGCAAGAATGTTTTCTGTTGAAATTGGTCAAATTCTCTTGCATGTTTATTTGGAGGAAAAAAAATCAGGTAAATGTTTTTCTATTTTAGTAACAGCAGCCATATTTGAAGATGTACTGTTATCATTACAATAAATTTAAAACACTTTCATGCCAGGGTGCTGTTTATCAGATATGGCCATAATTTGCTAAGCAGTTTTATTGGAAGAAGTCATGTAAAGCTTGTTCTATTTTTAGTAATGGCAGCCAAATCTGATCTGCTTTTTGAGAAGAAGTTATTTAAAGGTTTTTCTAATCTTGGTAATGGTGGCTATATATTATGTCATATCAGCATTATTTCCTGCCATGATGCTTTCTGTCAATTATGTTGATCAGTTTTTGGGAAGTTGATTAAAGGAAATGCTATTTTTAGTAATGCCAACAACATCTGACAGCGGATTGCAATCATTTGAACAAATCTGAATGAGCTTCATGCCAGGATGAATTCTTCTAATTCTGTTGAGTGGTGTTTCAGACGTAATTTTAAGACCTTTACATTTTTAGTAATGACAACCATGTCTAATTGTGGATCAGACCATTTGAACAAATGTAGAAGACCTTCATGCCAGAATAATTCTCATAAAATCTACTTAAATTCTGTTCAGTGGCTTTGAGAAGCGGTTTAAAGGTTTTATTAATATTTATATTGTGGCAGATTGTTTATGAGAAGTGTCATTTTACCCTGCACCTACACAGGCTGTCACTATAAATGTATATATGCCCAAGCCATGACTGCAGTGTACTATAAACAGAACATCCTTTATTGAGATAATTTCGTACCAATAGGCCTACCTGGGAAATATCTTTTTTGTCTGCCCTTGTATCTGTGTAATTCACCCATTATGAAATCTGCTATGATATTGATAACTGCATAGACGCACAGCACACTAAGCAGTGGTATAGTTTTCTCGCCGATCTTGGAATTGCTTTAGATGGTACTTATGAAATCATTTAGGTAAAGGGAGATAGACACTGATGTGACCCAAAATGTTTTCAACTTTACTGTTCTAGTCCTGATCTTTTAACTCTGCTGTATTAATCCATAATCTGAACTACATTATAGGAGTAGTACTTTTTGGGTTGGTGTGTGGAGGCACATCAAAAGAGAATGAAGGTATTTAAAACGAAGTACAGTTTACCATCTTTTCGAAGGTCTTCCTACATCATATTTCATCTTTAGTTGGTGATGAAGTTCTATCCCCATGCATTTATTACAGCCATAACTTGTAGAAGATTTATGGAAATTTAAAATGTTGGGATTTTGATCAGAAATGAAACATCTAGAGCATTCACAATCAAAAGGCCATAACATATATGTGGATGGATACAAAGTCATGACATACATGTGGATGAATACAAGGCCATAACATACATGTGGATGGATACAAGGCCATAACATACATGTGGATGGATACAAGGCCATAACATACATGTGGATGGATACAAGGCCATAACATACATTTGGATGGATACAAAGCCATAACATACATGTGGATGGATACAAGGCCATAACATACATGTGGATGGATACAAGGCCATAACATACATGTGGATGGATACAAGGCTATAACATACATGTGGATGGATACAAGGCCATAACATACATGTGGATGGATACAAGGCCATAACATACATGTGGATGGATACAAAGCCATAACATACATGTGGATGGATACAAGGCCATAACATACATGTGGATGGATACAAGGCCATAACATACATGTGGATGGATACAAGGCTATAACATACATGTGGATGGATACAAGGCCATAACATACATGTGGATGGATACAAGGCCATAACATACATGTGGATGGATACAAGGCCATAACATACATGTAAGCTCACTTCACTTTTGGCCAGATGAGCTAGTACTGCACTCAGGGATGGAAACAACCTCAAAAAAAACCCAAACTTTCAGATGCATCTCAAGGGCATGTGTAAACTCCAAAATTTCACAAGTAACCGAAAACAGGCACAATACTTTCAAAATCATCAAAACATGTAAGAAAAGATCAACTATTATTATCATTTATTAACTTGAATACTTCTGCATTGTTTTGACAAGTCACTTGTGAAGAACTGTTGTTACCCCTTTTTTCAGCTTGTATCAAACTGTTTTCCGAATGGCCAGGGGTGCCTGCTGTGAGGTAAAAAAAATGTGTTTCCTACTGCACTGGCTTTAAAATTAGGGTATATGGGGTTTTTTTAACATTATATACATTATAATGATTAGTATATATAATGTACTAAGTTCTTCAAGTATTGAGATAAACAAGCTCAATTCGATGCACATATCAATTTCGCTATTTTTTTAAAAAAAATATCTTTTACCCCAGGGTAAAAAAGATGCTATGGTCAGCAACCAAAAACTGGGATGGCTGGCTGACTGGAAACAATTTCTTTGGGCCTAAGGCAGTCACTGCCATTTTCAAAGATGAAAGCGACTGAAAAACTGTTGGAAGCTTCTGTGTAAACCTGATCATCCTTGCCTGTGCTTTATTGTTTTAGCATAGTTATGGAGAACTTATTTGCCAGCTGATCCAGAATTAATTTTGTCTTTGCAGCTCATGCACCAAGCAAGTCCTGGTTCCTCCAATTTTAAAAAAAAAAAAAAAAAACAACAAAAAAACAAACTCCTGCTTGTAATGTTTTTTTTCTAGTCTGCTCCATCTGAATGGACTTTTTTAATGACAAGTCAAAGTTAGTTATATCCATACATTTTCCTCTTTCAACAAATTTTAGATCTGTAGAAGCTACAAAATGATCTGAGTGAGTGAGACATTCCTCAAAACTGCATAATACACTACTGAAAGAATGAACAATTCCTGCCTACACAATTAACTTCAAGTATAAGTTGTCTTGGTGTTTTGTTACTTTCTTTCCTACTCGAATTACATCCAGAACAAATATTCCAATTTTTTTAAAAAAAGAGAAAAGAGCAACCAGAAAAAAGTCTGCCATAAATTTTACCCAAAAAAGAAAAAATTGGTTAGCATTAAAAAAATCAGATTTCCGACTAAAACCGGAAAATTTCCATCTCCATGTACTTCTGTTTGTAGGTATGACAAAACTATCCTGGTTCATTCACAGTGTTTATCCATGAATAAACAAATAAGGCTATATTCATACACGTTACCTAACTTACTTACTTGGAATGGTAGTGACAACCTCCCCTACTTGAAGCTTATATAGAATTGTAGTCTTGCCTGCCCCATCTAACCCAAGAATAAGTATTCTCCTCTCTTTGCTTCCAAAAAGACCTGAGAAGTAACTCAAAATGCCACCTGTAAAGACAAATGAACAACTTGTATCACACAGTAACATGAATTTACTTTAATTCATGGAAAACCAATTGTTATGGATTTCTAGGTTGCAAGCCATTAAAATAATTGAGTATGTGTGTGTGATTTGGATTTTTAATGTAGCTTTAACAATTTTAGTCATATCGCTACAATGTTTGTGGTGTGGCAGTTTATAGTGATGTCCAGCACAGACATGTAGCATCATATCCCACCCAGTCACATTATCCTGACACCAGGTCGACCAGTCCTAACACTAATCTCTTAATGTGGAGCATTACGTGAGGCAGCTGTTAGTACCATTTTTATAAGTTATTGGTATGACTCGACTGGGGTTTGAACCCGTGATCTCCTAATCTGAGGAGGATGCTCTAAGAACTTAGGCCAATATTGCAGTGAACTAATAACTTTATGGTCATGTAGTGCATATATATGATTAGTACACAATATGTGGTACTATGAAGAAAACAATTTCAAATAATGCAATGCCATAGAACCCACTACATCGTAAGCTACCATACTTAGTACAGTGGTCCCCCTCTAATACAGCCACCCCTTCTGCACTGGGAAAGTGGCAATACAAGTCCATAAAAGAGATTATACATAGGGCCCTGTGTCAGAATGGGTCACAGGAGTAATGCGAGGTAATTTTGTCACTCCATATGATTTTTCTGTGTTCCTTTCCGGTATTGCTTTTTTATCAACATTAAGCTGTGTGATTACTTAAACCATAGGTATGTTTTCCAGGCAGTGATATGGCAATACTGCGAATTTACATAAAGACTGTTTAGATGGCAACATCGAAAACTGGTTACTGCCATTCTTCACTTATTAATTATATGTTTTCGTGGACGGACAAAATAGTACTTCTGAACTGAATCTTAAGCATATATGAAAACTGTTGCTAAATGTAAGGCCATTTTGTATATTTATGGCAGTATCGATTGATTTGGGTACATGCCGGTAACAAAATCATATATACATACATACATATATATCCTGTCATTTTCCCTGCATACTGCAATATTTTTTTTACAGTGAATAAAATGACTTCATCATAAACCAATTATCATATTTAGTTACCCATTGCCTTTTGTAGATAATAACTGGAATGTTTACTGCTTCATTAAAACTAAATTTACAACTAGACAGACGTGTACACTCGTACTGCGCATGTGCATGTAGCCACGATACATGCACCAAACTATTCGTAGTTAAGATGAATATATATTTTTAAAAGTTTCCGAATAATTATTAATCGGATATCATATAAAATTCATGTTTAGACATGTACATATTTTTAGTTTGATTTTATGTACTGAAATCATCAGTTTGAGGACAAACATTGTTCTTTTTTTTTACGTACGGACATTTTGGGTCTGTTTTTATTTCCAGAAGTAAAAGAGTGATTCACTTGCGATCCTACTAAACACCGCAACGACGGGCACATACACCCAAAGACAAGCAAAGACGGCACATAGACATTTTAAACAATAGTTGAAAATGTTTACTGTTGATACCAAATTCGCTCTGTCTATATGTTGATTGCTCTTTCTTTAGATAATTAGATATTTTCACATATGGGAGTTACTTCTCCTCTCCCTTTTTCTTACTGACCAAGAAACGTCCCCGTGTAACTTTTTAAATTATCTAATTAAGGTAAGTGTTCATAGAAGGAAGAACACGCAAAGACAGGGCAAAGACAGTACAGAGACTCTGTATATTTACAATACTGGAAAACAATTACTGTTGATACAAAATTTATATAAATAAATACGTGAGAATTATACATTGTTTGCTTTGTCTATGTGTTGATCTTTCTTTCTTTATATAATTAACTACTTTGACATATGGAAGTTTAATTTCTTAAACTTTAACTGTTACTTCTACTCTCTCTCTCTCTCTCTCTCTCTCTCTCTCTCTCTCTCTCTCCCATTGTCCTAGTGTAACTTTCTAAAAATATTTAATTAAGATAAATGTTGAGGAATAAGACACGCAAAGACAGAGCAAATACTTACACTACTGGAAAATATTTACTGCTGATACAAAATTTATTTGACTCCTGGGTTCGAATCCAGCCCGAGCCATCTTATGATTGAAAAAAGATGGCACCAAGGACATTAAGAACTTGCTTGAACTGGGCAGGCAAAAATGGCAAGGGAAGATTTAAGACATTCCCGCCTCCACGAGTATTCCTACATATGGGAGAAATAAGGCTGTGGTAACATGACATCACAGGGTGAAAGTCTTCCAAGTTGAAGTCAATGGCCAGTGCAGAGGGGTTCCAACGGCCACATGGTCGAGACGATGGTGAGCCATATGGTAACATGGATATCAGCTGTGGTCTACAGCCTAGAGAGGGATGGGCTCAACCAAGTTGCAACCTACCATAATACGCTAGAGATGACTAAATGACAAGAGATAGAGTTTTCAAACCGGATCGGTCGCAGCCCGCACCATCCTCTGGACACCAGGACGGAGGTAATAAGTATGCTACTGGTGAGCAGCACAGGGGGTCAACCAACCTAAGGGGCGCCAGACAATTGTGAAAAAAAAGACGCAAAAAATATATGGAACTGTTGGAATGACCAACGAATAGTAATATAAACATGTGAGTGGTGAGTGGGGACGATATAGGGTCACATAGGGTCTAATGTTAAATTTGGTCGTTTGCGCTATGGGGTCAAAATGTATAGGGTCACGTAGACTTCTATGTTAAATTTGGTCGTTTGCACCATGGGGTCAAATGGGACTTTAACATGGGCCACTCTAGGGTCGATAGGAATTGACGTCACGGTACAGGACACTGGCAACAATGTTGCAAGTGGATGACCTCAATCGGGCGGAACAGTGTAGCAAGGGGCTGACCTGAATACGCGCTACTCAAGGGACAAATACAGACATAGACATAGAGACGTGGTAAGAGATAGGGTTGGAGACATAGACAGAAACATAGACATATATAGATTTATCAACATAAATCTGTCACACAAAAAAGTCGAATAAAATTTTTTTTAGGCAAGAGAGAATAGACATCTTTTCGAGACATATGAGTGGCCCTGAAAAGGGCCGTTTAGCTTTCTTCTACTATCTCTTCTCCCTT